>APFE030079480.1:14236-115285 GCA_000404065.3 Pinus taeda | reverse complement strand
GGTGTGGCACCCTTGGAACTTCAAGAGAAGTTATTGAAGAGCATGACCAAACTTGACACCCTTGGCATCACAAATAAATTGTTAGGCATGGCACCCTTGGAACTTCAAGGGAAGTTCTTGAAGGGCACGACCAAACTTAGCACCCTTGGCATCACAAATAAATTGTTAGGCGTAACACCCTTGGAACTTCAAGGGAAGTTCTTGAAGGGCACAACCAAACTTGGCACCCTTGGAATCATTAAAAATAAACTAATTAATAAACATAATCAAGAAATGAAAACTGGGTAAATTTACGTCAAGGGTAAATTATGTTAGAAATCGAGGTAATTAAATCAAGAATAAAACTTGAGTTAAGAGGATCATAGGAAGAAATGAAATATTTTATCTTAAAAAAAACTCTACCCTCCCCATGTTGGAAAATATTAGGTAGATTATGTAGTTGAATTAGGTAAAAAGGGGAAAGAGGGACATAAATGTAAGGATAAAAATTAATCCTAAAATAGTTAAACCTAATTAAGAGAAGAGGATGGTGAATTAAAATAAGAATAATAAATTAAATTTAGAGAAATGTAAAGAACCTCCATGTGGCAACAAACAACATAAGAATATCCATCTAAGAGATAACCTGAGTTAAATTAGGGAATAGATAGGGGATCAAATCTTGACTCATTAATTGACTTTAAGTAATGAACAAAAATTAAGGAATAAAAAGGGGGGATAAAGAGACAACTAGGAGAAGAAATAGGAATCTTGTTGAGGTGAGGAAAATATTAGTTTTAAATAAAAATTTAAGTAAATAATTTTGGGAGACCCTTGATGAGAGAGTGACACATGGGTGGGTGAATAATCAAGTCATTGAATCGTAAAAAAATAATTAATTATGCATGACATGACAAGTGTCACCTATGAGGACTCCTATAAAAGAAGGGGCAAGCCATGGGAGAAGGGACTTTTGGGAGCCCTATTGTTGGATGGATGAGACTATGTCAGAGCAATGATTACGAAACTATAGTGAGTTTGGTGAGGTAGAGGATTTCAGAGAGGGGACTCTAGAGCCAAGGAGTGCTCTCCTCTACCAGCTATTGCATTCCTCCATTGTACAACCCCATTGCAGCTCGGGGGTCCTCGGGGAAGAAGAGTACCCAAGGAGTAGGCTGGGAGGTTAACCGGTGGGTCATCGCATTCGGATCAAGTACATCGTCATTCACTCTCGAAGGTGACCGGCAACAAGGGAAGACAAGTAACGGCAAATCAAAGTTGAGTCTCGTCTTCTAGTGAACGGTACATGTGTGTTGCAATATTATTTGTATGATTTATTTATGGCCTTAGCTAAATATATGTAAATATTATGATATGTTCATTGAAATGAATTTTAGGAATGTGTTAGACTATGCTGAATAAATTGAATTCCCAATGTTTTTCCTCTTTTGGTTGTATTTTATTGTGAAAAATATATATTATAGAGCTGGGCCTTACATCTTCATAGAGGTGAAATCAAAGGGCTATACTCTAGACCCTTATTTCCTTCTTTCCTGTAAGTTTTTCTGCTTCGTGTAGTCCCGAACATCAAGGTAGCTACATAACCCGTTTTTCACACAACAACATTTTAATCCAAGTATTCAAATATTTTACGTACTTACCTCACGGTCCTTTGAAAAAGTGTCGTTCCGCCTCATTATAGTTGACTGAGGTGTCGATCGTGAATTCAGTCACAAATCCTCCTATGACACGATCGAGCCAATGATTGACAGTGCGGGTGATCTTATCCTCTGATGCTTCCAACCTTTGCACTAGCTCTGGGGTCCACACAATAGGACCATCAAGTTTCCACCTTCCTTGGCTATCTGCTATCTTCGCGATCCACTCGTATAGCTCAATAGGGAAAGAGCAGAAAAAGATTTGAAGGATCTCTATATACAAGTATCAATCCAACCACTATTCTTTTGACAGTCACAGGTTTTTATTCTCCTGTGCCACGAATTCGTGGATCTTTCTATCCAACCAGTCTCCAGTATCCTTCTTAGCTGGGTTCCAATGATATGACATCACACATCTCTTATGCGGACTTTTGGTCTTGGCAACAGAACCATTTTTTGGCTTGAGGGGGCCTAACCAAGGTTTAGTGTTATTTAGCCAAACAAATCCCTACACTACTGGCCCTTTTGGCATCAACCTGCAGAGCATGGACCGAAGTCTCACTCGAAGTAGTATGGGGGATGCTGGAACCAAGTTTCCACACCCTTGATATGGTTGTGATGTCATTGATCTCCTTTATCCCTACCTTCACATAGGTGATCTCGCTCTAGGTATTGTAAGACAAACCCTCTGTTCCGACTTTCAATACCTTCGTGCAAGTACATGATTGACCTTCACGCAGATCTAACCTATAGCTCAAGTACTTTCACGCTGATATAGCATTGTGCCGTGCAGATTCCTCAATTATCCTAAGTGATTTTCTTATCTTGTCAAATACTTAAAGTTATCACCATGTAAGTAGGTATTCATGATTGCATTCAATTATTCAATGTAATTACATTTAGTCATGCATCATATAAGAATAATAACGGAAATTCATGCACAACATATCCAAACCTGTTAATAGAACAAATACATAGAAATTTCAGAATAACTCCTTTTATTAATATCTTCTAAGTGTTACAAACTTTGTTCATGCTGCGCACACAACTGCAGGGGTCCACGCACTCAGTTGCGACTTCTACCCTAGGCCTCTACACACTCATGTGCAGAGCCTCTACCTATGCTACAATCCAAAACTTATACTTCTTGCTCTAAAGCTATGACTGTTTTCCTCGTCCGATGCTATTAACTACTTAGAGCTTAGCTCTTTTTATACAATCCCATAGTCTGCAGACCATGGTTAGATCTCTTATAGCCAACCTTACTTTTAAAAACTAAAGGGCAGACTAGCATTTGTGACACCTAATACCTTCGCGCTCCATGACCACAAAAAGTAGAGTCTTTAATAATATTACAAAATCTTGACTAGAACATGGGCTTTTAGCCCCAAAACTGCCCTTGGGGGATCCTACTCCCAACACTTCCCAACTGAAGACAATAATGAGATGTCTATCTCTCCCTCTAAACTTAGGGAGGAAATACCCATTCCACTGAAGGAATGTACCCATTCCTATAAACAAGAATGTACCAAAGATCCCTCTTAACTAGGGACTTGACCAAGCTCCCTCTTTACCAAGGACTTGTTTTGTGTAATTCTTCAGGTGGAGATCGTGGGACAACCATCTGCTTGTAGAACTCCTTCCTTTGATGTCATGAATTTATTACTTTTCATAGAGTCTACATATTTTGGGACTTCTTTGTAGGGCACATACCATCTATCACTTTCATCCATGATTCATGTCATAATTTCTTTCATTGGAAAGTGATACATTAGTCCATATATGGCCTTCCTTCATATCATGTTTCCTTAAGGAATTTGCATCCTTCCACATGATTGTCAGTTGTAGAAGAATTCCACAGTTCTTCCCTTAGCAGCCTCACATAAGCCCATCTATATATCATTCGAATATAAGAAATAAACATTAAACCAAAATTAACTTTGTGATAGTATTTTATCATGCCATATTTTTGTCTACATCAACATCTAGTATACATATTGACACATCTCCAAAAGATATATACTATCAAGGGTCTCTTTCTTTTTCAGACTTCATTAGGGTCTTCATATATTTCATGGAGATATCATAGTCAAATATTTCAATCCTTGGATGTTGATCACCTCTTCCATAGTTGCATATTTCATGATATCTTCCTTTCTTTCTTCACACATTTCTTTTCCAAGAACTTCCAATCAGAGTTCCTCCAATTTTCATCAACCACCTCATATTTCATATGAGGACATATTATGTTGATTTCATCTGGTCAATGTGTGACCCATGCCTTCCTGCATCCTTTCAAATGAGGAGATCCTTTCTTTTGATCACGCTCTCGAGGTAGAGAATATACCCATGTTACTTGCAACCATATGACATGACTCTACATTATCAAATATGAGAATACATACTTCATTTTTCTTTAGGTCATCTAGACTTCCTTCAGTAGCTTCCTTGATTGAAATATATTCAATTCCTTGATCTTCTTTAGTTATTTTGACATTATACCATCCTTCCATGAATTCCTACAAGTTGGAATTCCTGATGAAACACTTGCTTGCTTTTGATTGGTGAACCTTCAGATGAATATTTTAACAGAGGATCTTGAGTATCCTCATCCATCAGATGTTTCCTTTTAACTGATGTATGTTGAGCTTTATACTAGATGACTTTTTATTTTTCCATAAGCACCACTTATGCTTCTAATGAGGCTATCACGAGCTATATCCTCCCATTGGTGACTGCCATTGACTAATATTTCAGCTATCTTTCATGCTTCTCTATGATGCCATGATGCATCTTGTCATTATTTTGAGTGACTCATGATAGTCATATATTACAATAGAAAACTTGAAAAGAAGTAGGTGTGGAATATTATCTCAATCATAGTAGAGATCTTTTACTTCCTCCTTGAATTTCTTCTTTTCAACTTCCTCCACTTCTTCAGTAATATGAGATTCTTCTCTACCTCTTTTGTTATTATCCTTCTTGAGATTAGGACAATCTCTCTTGTAATTCCCATATTATTGACATCCATAACATTGAATATTAGCCATGTTCTTCTTCTTTTTCTGAGGAACAAATTTCCCAAACTTTCCTTTTCTCTATTCCATAACAACATATGCTTGATTTTGCTCATTTAATCCTACATCAGTTTTTTCCTTCAACCTGGTTTCTTCAATATTACATAGTGACCATAGATCCTGGAATGGAGTAACTTATTTATTACCATAAATGCTTGAAGTAAAGTTACCCCACTCCTCTGGTAGTGCATTTAGTACTACGATGGTCATCTCCTTGTTAGACATTATTTCTCCTAGATCTTGAAGTTTATCCCTTATTTCAGATATCCTCACAAAGTATGAGGCTTTACTTCTTTTGATATCCTTAGCTTGTAGAGTTCTTGCCTCAATGAGATAAATTCTCCTCCAATTCTTACGTAAAACAACTCTACTAGTTTGTCATATATTTATTTTGAAGTTTCAAGTTTAGATACATATGGGATGAGGGGATCCTTGATGGATTCTATGAGAATCCTTTGAGTCCTTACTTCCCCTTTCATAAACTTTTCAAGTGCTTGAGCATATTATTTCAATGGTTTGGTGATTTATCCTTTGACATGTTCCATGACCTCATTTTCAATGAGATTCAGATCTTTTCTCTTCTTCCGTGCAAGAAAGATTGAAGCCCCAACCAATTTTTCTCTTTCCTTGCAAAAAGACATTTTGACAAATTTAGATGTAGAAATAAATGCACTTACTTGTGAAGACGATTATTCCTCTTACTTCCTACTTGAATGTGATGATGATATACATAATAGAGAACTTATCCTTGATGAAGATAGTTATATTCAAGAGTGATCCTTTGATGGTGATTTCCTTGTTGATGATGATCAATGATAATTTCTTGATGATGTCTTAATGATTCATGGATGATCTTCTTCAATGGTAAGGACCTCTCTTCAATGAAAAGGGAGATTTCCTTATTTTTTTTTGAAGATGATGAAAACGTCCTTGATCTTGCTTCTCTTGGATGAATAGCCTTCAAGATACTTTCATTTGTAGGTCTCTTCAACTCGAGTAGGGTATTTTTGGTCTTTTGAGGATCCCTAAACTTCTTATGGTGTAGACTTCTTCTTAGATATAGGGTTTTGACACTTCTTTATAGATCTTGACTTTGATTTGATTTCCTTCAATATTTGATCCTTAAATGCTTGTTTATCTCTTGATGAGATGCCCTTTCCTTGATTTGTTAGCTTAGGTTTGATACAATGTTGAGAAATATAGGGCAAAGATTTTAGATGATTTATCTTTGATGATAACTGCTTGTGAATGATTTTTAATTCTTTATATTAGGATCTTCTCTTCACTTATATTATTATAGTGTTCTTGTTCATCAAACAACTACCAAAGAATAAACAATAAATAGGCAAGGGAACAGAATATAGGTGATCATCCAGGGCCAAAACCTCTCTAACTTGAGAGGAAAACCCAACTGAATTCTTCTTTATATAGAATATTGAATTGACAAATACCAAGACCATGACCCTTGACCTATTTAACCTCTCTAAGACCAAGTCAGAAGGCTTCTTAGTTTAACCTCTTCTTCCTTGAGTCAATGATGGTCATTGCTTGTTTCTCCCTCCTTCTCAGATATGCTTCATATTTCGGCTTCCTGCAACCCTCAACCTCTTTAGAAACCCTAATTTCAACACATGTGAGAGATAGACGATGATTTTATCCCTTAAAATCCTTCTCTTGGACAGTATGAATTTCTCCTTTAACTTGGCTTGATGAATGACTTGTTCTTCTTCCTTGATTCGACTTCTAAAAGGACTGTATAAGCCTTGAACTTTTCCTGTAGTAGATAAACCTTGAATTCCTCACAAGTGTGGAGGCATTAGCCCTAAAAAAAACACAGGAAAACAACTCTGCTTCTAGTTCTTCCTTATTCACTTAGAGAGAGGCTCTTCTTTGTGATTCTCATGTTGCTTCTCTTGCTTCAGATGCTTGACCAAATTTTGTCCTTGAGGGAGGTCAAGTTGCCCTATATATAGTGATATGTCCATAAAAAATGATTCGACTTATACTCGTGACAAGGCCGACATGCATTTATAGAATCATCTTTAGGCCGACTTCAAGGTGAGCTTGTGACATGGTCTTGGAGGGTTATTGACACAATCAAAATTACTTTTTACAATATGTAACAAGTCTTCAATATTTGGCATTGACTTCCTAGACTTTATGACTTGATGACCAACCCTAAAGTCTCACAATGGGAGCCTTATCTATAAAATAAATTTTCTTGAGCATGAAACCCATGACTCAAGCATTACAAAAATAATTTTATTTTCTTCTTTATAGAAATTACATAAAATCATAATTATACATGTCATTATGAAGACCGAACCTAGTTACAGTTCTCAATAGGGGGTACACATTTTCTAATTAGGAGCACTGATTTCACCTTAGAACCCCCCTTCTTAAGGAAAAAAAAATTAACTTTTCCTGTGAAAATAAATTATTCACTCAAAAAAAGGTGAATAATTTAGCTCCCTACTTTAAGGAAACATGTTTTTACTTATCTCCAATCACACTAAGAATCACAATTATTTAATAATGAGTTAGAGGAAAGTTAGGGAGAGTTAAGTGACATGTTTTTACTTGTCTCCAATCTCACTAAGGCTCATATTTAGTTAATAACAAGTTGGACACATGTTAGGAGGAGTTAAGTAACAAGTTTTTACTTGTCTTCAGCCTCACTAAGACACGCAGTCAGTTAATAATGAGTTGGAGACAAGTTAGGGGGAGTTAAATAACATGTTTTAGGGGAATTAAAGTGGGGCATATGGAGAGTTTTCCTCTTCTAGAGATTCATACTCCTCTTTGTAAATTCCTCCTTCTTGGTCTATAAAACAAATCACTCTCCTCTATTGCGAGTGAGGTGGGAGAAGAAGATTGGAAGATAGATTTGTTAGCATTTTTAATTGCTATTGTCATTTGGAATAAAAGTTTTTGCAGGCAAATAATGGTGTACAGGATTTTTGTGGATGCTTGATGTTCAGCATATGAGTTAACCTTTTTTTTTTATTTAAGCTTTGTTGTATGCCTTTGAAGCAGTGTTGTTACCCAACATGAATATATTTTTCAAATTCAATTATTTTTAAAATCTATTTGTTGTCTTACATCATGGAATTCAAGATTATATGTGTCTCTAATTTGATTGGAATAGTTTCTAGATTTCATATGTAGGAATGATCTTGGGGGAGGCCGCCAAGATATGAAAAATTGAAATACTATAAAGAAAAGGAGAGAACACAAAGTAAATAAAACCACAATTTTCTTTTAAATAGATAATAACTATAAAGGTTACATTGTGGTAGACAATTTGTCCTTTTACAAAATGCGACTTGTTACTTACAACATTTTTTGGTTACAATACCACAGGTAATGGTTGGGTAAATACCATGGGTGCATGTCACATACAATACCATGGGTAAATTCCATGAGTGGATAAATACCATGGAGGGATGAATACTAAGAGTCGATGCCACTTACAATACCATGGGTGGATGCCACTTACAATATAATGGGTAAATTCCATGGGTGGATAAATACCATGGGTGGATTCCATTTTCCATTTAGATCAGTCCTCCTCCTTAAGAAGCAATGGTCCCCATTGTGTGAAGTTTCCTCTTGAGAAGCCTTTGTCAAATATGCAAAGCCACTTAAGAGAAGGGTTTTGTGTGGTTAACCCATAATCGTGATGAATGAAGATCCTAGGATAAAGATACCTTGTAATTCTTGTGACCAACTATGATACTGACAGTGTGCAACCTAGAAAATGGACTTCGATGAAGTGTGGGTTTGTCATAACCATGACAAATTGTTGGTAACGGGTCCCTTGGGGGTCAATTTTGGGGTTAAACACCCAAGTTTTAGGGCAGAAGGCCTGAATTTTGTGTAAAGAAATGTAAAGTCTCGACATTTTGTGGTCGCAGACTGCGGAGATGTCTAAAGTTAAAAGGGTTTTCCACCCTTAGTCTAGATAAGTTGTGTCGATTTTGGAGATCTACCCATGGTCCGTAGACCATGGGATTATATAAAAAAGGAAGTCTTAGAAGACCTAAGAAGACAGTAGAGTAAGAAGATTAAAATTCATGAGTCATTGGTAAGTTTGGGTGAGTTCAGAGTGAGAGTCTTAGCATAGGGAGAGGCTATGCAGCTATGTGCGTAGAGGCCTAGGGTGGAAGTCCACAGCTGAGTGCGTGGACCCCTGTGGCTGTGTGCGTAGGGAGGATAGAGTATGTACTGGGAACTTGAATCATAAATAAAGAGAAGTATTCTGGAATCACTGTGTTTTATGTCTTTGATTATTGCATCCAATTATGATATATTAAGTTCTGGGTTTACATTATAATGTTAAATTTTGATGCACGAATGTATCTGTTTCTATCTGTTATTTGAATGCGAGTAATAATATATGTTTATGTGAGGGTAATCTATTGTGGCCAGCAACAACCCCCCCTTGTTCATTTAAGTGTTGTCCAAAATACTAAATGAATGGGGACCCTTAGTTAAATTTTTAAGAAAAAAGCAAGTTTTTCCTTTCTTCATTATAAGGTTACCATCATAAGCTTAGAAAGGTCTTTTGAATATTTTTAACCTAAGTCTACGATAAGGGAAATATCTTTAAAACCGCGTTGCAAAAAAGATAGGAAATGCCCCCATTTCTCTATAATATCCGTATGCGCAAGACCCTCGTGTGAAGCATAACATCGCATCGCAATGAAGTAATACTCATAAGGAAAAAACTTCAAGATTTACCGATTTGCGATAACACCGATCGCAAGATCGCATATCGCAGAAATGAACTGGCAAGATTTGGCAAACATTAAACTTTTGTGACCTGCGATGTTGCGATCACTGCGATGGTGCAATCTGCGATCTTGTGATTTGCGATGGCACGACCTGCGATGTTACGTAAGCAAATCATAAATCACTTGATCACGAATCCTTCGGGCACGCCATTCAAAGAAAAGCCACTTACCATAATCTGACTCAAGATCATGTGCTTTTAATGATAGTAAATGAATTAGTTGTCAGTTATTAAATGAAATGAAGACGCATGCTTTTGTAAAGAATTACTTCACATAAAGTGGCATATTTGATATATCTCTTGCATTTAAAACTCTCCCATCACCTTTCTTAATCAGTCATTTCCACTTCACTCGTAATCTGCAGCAACAAAGAGCTAAGACAATTCAAAGCCAAACGCAGGAGAAAATGGGAAAGAAAAATAAAGCTCAAGGCTCTGAGGCGAAGGAAAAGACGAAGGAGATGGCGCCTTTGTATACAGACACTGCCTGCAACAGAGATGCAGGAATATCGACATGGGAAAGCATGTACAGGCTACTGGAAGAAGAAAATCCTAGGGTAATGAAGGTTGATAATGTCACGGGCTCACAACGCTCTTCCGAGGCATCCTTAGAGGAGCTAGCATGTTCATTTCTTCATCGGATAGCAACAAGGCCCAAAATTTTACCATATACAGATATGATCAAGTGGATACTTGACAATGCAGAGATGAACAACAGACAATTCAAGGTTCAAGGACATGGGCTCATAGGATCATTCGCCGCGCAGGATTTAAAGCTTATGTATCATCTTCCTGAACCACAGGCGACTTACAATGCAGAATTCGTCAAGAAATTTGCAGCAGAGAACCCAAACCTAGTAGAGACCACCAAAGATTGGTCCAGAAAAGAGGAGCCACTCAAAAAGGACAAAAACGGTATGTACAGTACTGGTTCCCTCACCTCTCCGTATTGTTTTGCTGCGGCCATGCTTTGTAGACTATTTGGGATGCCGAATATCAATAAATTTTCGTCTGAATGGCTACCACTAATTGATGTCGATATTATGGATTGGGCCAAGATCTTTTCTGACAATCTTTACACGGCTGTTATGAATTACTGGTCTAAAAGATCCTTGTCTCAAAGGACCTACCCTCCTTTTTATCTGTCTGCATATTTTATGGATATGGAATACTTAGCTTGGCAGGACGAAGAGGAAAGGAAAAGAGCAAGTGCACCCAGAATAAACGAGAGTCATAAAGAATTGCTCTTTAATAAATGGGACGATCAAATCAGGCAGGTGGAACAAGCAGTGGAGACAGTGGCCACGCAAGCAAACATTCTTATCGACTGTGTAAATGAGAATTTACACAGGGCCAACTTAATCGAAGAGACCACCTCGGGGTACCTACCAAATAAACTACAACTGGAAGCAGAATGGAAGCAGAAGGCACCAGAAAAGGGAAAAGCGATCCAGGCATTGAACATGTTAAATTGGGAGTGTTACTGGGCATACTTGGTCAAGCCGCATAGTCAATGGATGACTGTGAAATGCATCATAAACACGACCGAAAAAGTAGTGCTAGTTCTCCTAGGTTCTGTTTTCGTAGCCCAGCTCAGCGTAGAATTCAGCCAGCTGACTCTTCTCAAGCCCATGATGAACACTTGCATCTTTAAAGACCAAGTTCAGAAGTAGCCTTATTTTAGAATCTTGTTTTTTCTTTTTTATTAGATTAGAAAAAGGACGGTCATTTGAAAACCGCATCCTAAATTTTGTAAAGACACTATTATTAGAATTAGGAAGTATCATTTTAACCCTTCTCATGCATTTAGAGAAGTGTCCAGAAATTTGTCAAGAACTTGTCCTCGGAACATGCACTTCTGCACCCTCAGAGGAGGTTTTGATGAATGGATGGATCGAGATTTATTAATGTTTGCATTTGATGTCTACTACTAATGTTGCACTTTTGTACTCTTAGTAGATGTTAGAACAAGTAGAGATAAATCGTTTTTGCTTGAAGCTTATGAGTAGGATTATTCATAAATGGTACTTTTATCTCTTGGCCATTTCTGCTTATATTCTTAAAGTGATATACAATTTTCAGTTGTTTATATGTTATTGCATGAATGTATGAGTTACCATTTGGCACTTCTGTACGGTGGAGCCATTCATTTATGTCTGATATATGAATAACTTATTATGCGATATGCTATTCGCAACTGTTTTGCCTAACTTCTTATGCAAAGTGGTTTATCTTAATTGATTTCTATTCTTATAATAGCTGAATGATCTTTATTACCAGTTATTGCTTGAAATCTCTTTAGATCACATAATAGAAGAAATACACCCTGGGTTAGCGTAGATTAGATGTGTTGTTTCTCATTAGATTACAATAGCATAGAGTTAGTTTAAAAGTCTGAATTAAATTAGCTTTAAAGTACTCTTAGATCAGCATCATCCAACTCTGCACACACACACACACCCTTAGATTGGGAAACTGGTCCCATTATCCCGAGTCAGACCCACTATACCAAACGGATAAGGAGCTGCCAACCAAGGTCCGGACCGGGTTGGTATCCCCCTTGTTGTCGACTCGATTTTCGGGGCTTCAACACCTACATAAACCACAAAACTCACCTTTTAGTCTTTCGGGACTAGAAATCCCAAAACCACAACCCACTATGCCTTACACCCAAACGCGAAATCCTTCATGGTCGTTTATTGCCACCCCACGTTACCTCCACATCACATTTCACTTCATATCTCCCGTCCAATCATCTCTCACCTATCCATTGCCAATTCATTTCTACTCCTGCGCATTTATAACCAAATGTTTGTTAATTAACCCATTGGATAATTAATGATCTTTCAAACATTTGGTGCCATCCTCCCACTCCATTTTTCTCTTTATAAACTTTGTTTCATGCATTTCAAAGGTTACACAGTTAACTTTTGCAACCAAGATTATTCTTCAAGCCTGCCTGCTCAATAGCTCAACTATTGTCTGACATTCTAGTGACCACTTGTCCTGTTTGCGATCACATCTTCTAGGTCCACTTGTTAGTCACATGTCTCCACTCCGGTAACTCCTTTTATCATTTTTTAATTTGCAGTCCGCAGTTTCGTTTGAAAAAATGCCTCCCAAGGGAAAAACAATCGCAAAGGTTTCAAATCCTCTAATTCACCCACAGATTGATTTCCACCATAATCCATTAGTTGAAAAGGATTGCAAAATCACTGAGATTTCTTCTCAATTTGATTTATTTGAAATTTATTTTTGGTGGGAAGATCAGCTAATTGACCAGAGTGATGAAATTGGGCTCTGGGAATCCCAATTACCCCACTATATTTTTCCACAAATACATAGAGCTCCAAAGTTTGTAAGAAAATGCCATGAATCCTATGATTCCAGACAGAGAGCAATTACCTCACCTACTAGAGAAATCCTTTGTCCCATTAACACTAATTCAATTGAGAAAATTTTGCAGGCCCCTATCACTACACCAACTCATATTTTTTCCCATGAAAACCTAATATAAGCTTATAACAAACTGGACTTTACCAAGAGATCCCAGACTTTGGAATTATTTTTAGCAATTGGTAGTCCTCTACCAAAGGGAAATCCCCCTTATGATTCATCTGTGTTTCCTCATAGAACCAAGCATATTACCACAATCTTGTCCTATTTGCTTGGTTATCACTCTGATCAGTCTGTTAATGAAGCCATCCTTGGTTTCTTATCCATGTTTTCTTTTGATTCTAAGCCTACTGTTATTTATGATTTCATTCATTTCATAGATGAAACCATACATGAGTAGTTTATCAAAGTTAACACTGAATAAGTATTTGAGTACGCTTCAGTACTTGCGTATCTTTTTATATATTTTCAGAGAGACAAATTCCCATTTCCTTTGCAGAAACTTGATGAAGAAGGAAAACAACAGTCAATGATTTTCTAGATTTCAATGGGGATGAAGGAGAAAGAAGAATTCACATAGAAGTACTTCATAGAACTATTTATTCATCCAGCCCTCAAACTTATGAACAACACTCCATTACCAAGGATCAGTGAGGAGATTTTCAAAGAACTTCAGTTCATAGATCAAGTTGCAATAGGAGATTGGTATTTTTATCAAAACTACATAGAAATAAGGGTTTTTGGCTGTGAGCTTCCACCCTACAAACTGCCAAAGTACCTCCCTGTTAGAATCTTTTCACTTGAATACTTGAGGCAAAGATTGAATGCAGATGAAGTATATTTTGTAGTTTCCAAAAAGAAATCACAATTTAAGCTTAAAGCTCAAGTTGGTCCCTTCATTTGTAATACCAAGATAGCAGGGGAGGAAGCTGATAAGCTATTAAAAGAAATGAAATTTGCTCTCAATTTTTCTTGGTCATATGTCCCATTGGGAGTCATCTCCAAACTCGGGGTGGAAAATAAGTTTACACCATATCATCATATAGCTAGGCATAAGATAGAACAGTTCAAGAATCAGTTGGAATGGACTGAGTATACCCTCCAGGAGGCTGAGGAGCAGGCAATCTCTACATCAAATATGCAAACTCCAATTGCACAAGAAAAGGAAACCAAGAGAGGGAGGGAAGGACAATATTCGCCTACAGTAGAGGAAACAAGCCGAGTACTCAAGGTCTTTCACAGGAAAAAGAAACAAAGGGTTGCTATGAATATTTATTCATAGTCTGGTGAATAGTCTATACAATCTCCAACTCAATCTACCCTTCTCATGAACAACAGATAGTCCAAATTGTTGGAGGCATTCCAGAGAATAAAGAGGAGGACATCTTCCATCATTTTAGTGAAATAAAAAGAAAGAATGAAGAATTGAAATTAAATATTTAAGCCCAATTCTAGAAGCATTCTTCCAGCTCTTAAAACAGGCTTCTTTCAGTCTTCAACTCTGAGAAGGGGAATATGCAAATGGCTCTCTTGCAGGCCTAAGCTCCTTAGCCCAGGGTTGTAGCACAATGCCATAAACACACTTATTTTCAGTTTAATGTCAAGGATGTGCATCCAATGGAGAAAATTGAGATTCAAAAACAAACTAGACAAATGATTGCTTCAACCTTGACAAACATTGCTATGAGTTTGTCAAAAATGCAGGTTACATTGGCCAACATTCAGTCACAATTAAAGTTGGAGAAGGTCTCATCATTAGCAAAGGATGCCAAGATTAAATCCTTGGAAAATATAGCTCTAAGGATGGGATATTATCCCTCAAACATAAATGCTATAGAGGAGCTCATTAAAAGAAATAACACTGAGGTTGCAGCATTAAAGAAATAGTTGAAACTACTAGCATCTAAGGATCCAATGGCCAAAGAAATCGAGGAGATAGAGACTCAAAAGTCAACTATGATGAAGCTCACCATAGAACAAAACTTGTAAATAAAACAAATGGAGGAGCAGATGGAGAAATTGGTTAAGGAGAAGGAGGAAGCTATTAGGAACATTCAAACTTTAGTGGTTGTAGTCTCTCTTGCAGCAGTTCCCATCACCAAAGTTTCCACTTCAACCACTACATCAGCAACAGGTACAACAAAAGGAGCTGAACAACTTACTGAAGTTGTTCAGTGTTGAAAATAATACTGAGAGGTGGGGTGAATCAGTATTATTCAAGTCAATAATATTTTTCTTTTCTTACTAAATTTCATATACGCTACTTAAATGAAGGAAACCCACGTGTGTACGCAACTGTAATTAAGGAAACAAGCATATATCCAACAAACTAATGATTATGTTAATTCATCATATGTGATCTTTAATCTAAGTATTAGTACTTTATTAAACATTAAACAGTAACCATGTGTAGTTAATAACAGAAAGAACCATCAGACATAAGCATCACACATGAACACCAAGACGTAAGGTGGAAACCAAATGTGGGTAAAAACCACCTACTTTTGTCATCTCTGTCTTCTTTTAATAATAATAAAATCTGTTTATGATAGTGTTACTTGGGAGCAGGAATGAAAGCGGGGAGCGGGAGTGAAAACAGGTGTGGGAGCGACATTTTCAGAAGCTCCCAGTTTGGGAGTGAATCCCGGAGCGTTTTTTATATGATATATATATTTTTTATATTTTATATATTGATAAATATATGTCAACAAAAACATGTAGAATGATGAATTAGATTTAAAAAAACATAAAAAAAACATAGATTGAACCATATAACAACAATCATCTAGAAGTTATAATCTTCATCAACCATGTCCACAAGTTAGTAACATAGTAACATACAACATATTGCGTCATGATTCATCAATCTTAAATTTTCAAGCTTTCAAAATTCAATATATAACATTTATCATCATTGATCACCAAGGTTGTATTTGTAAGATAAGTGTAACCATTACAACAAATAATATCTAACATGAAATGAAATGTTTTAAAATGAAATGAAACAACTTTCAACTTTAATGAAACATCATATTCATAATTCATTACTAATGAGTTATAATTGCCAACTTCAAAATTAAACTGTCATATATTGTTTAAAAAAATATCATAATAAATATGGAGTCAATAGTTATAAAAACTACTAGAAACTAGAAAAGACAAGTAAATCTATTATCTATTGATTATGCTTGGGCCTCTTGCCACCACGAGAAATGTCTAATTTTTTAGTCTTGTTGGAAAATCAGGGTCTTTATCATTAATATCACCCTCTAAGCATTAATATCCAAAGGTATCTTTGTCATTACCTCTGTATTTGTATAGGGATCTTTGTCATTAATATCACCCTCTAAGCGTTAACATAACATAGAAAAAGCATAGCATGTCAAGTCAATATTTTGTTTGAGCGATGCGTACATTTTTTGGAGGGTCATGATAGAGGAGTTCAACAACCAATGTCACTAACATCAAGGTACATAGAGGGATTGGTGCTCTTGATTAAATATGAGTTCCATACCCTAATACATGACAAAATTCAATGGAAACATTGCAATCTTGAAATCCTGAAAAACTGATAACTCTGTTGGATTTTGAATGAAATCTAAAATTCTACTTTTTTCATATGAAATCCAATGAGGTTAGAACCACTCTCAAACATCTTGAGTCATTTCATGGTAATGTTAAAAATTTAATTTAAGAATTTAACATTACCATGAATTGCATATCAACACTAGGGCCATAGACTTGATCATTAAGCTTCCCCACTAAAAACTTATTTGTTTCTTTGAAAAAAATTGCATTTGGAACATCATTGCAATTTTTTTTTTTCAAAAAAGGAAAAAAGTTAATGAAAATGCTCCCAAAAAGGCAAGGAGTGATTTTTTTTTAGGGAGCGCGCTCCAGAAACCGTTCCCTTTTTGGGAGCAATTTTAGGAGCGCACTCCCGACCTGCTCCCAAGTTACTCTTGCCCAGAGTGCAGATTGGGAGAAGCTTCTACCTACAGAAGACTACAACCTTCTTTCATTCTCCAGCTTCTACGGGAAATGAGCTACAACCACCTAGCTCTTGTACTAGCCGATATACTAGTACATAGGTGCTGACTTATAGAAGGCTAGGACCTTCTTTCTTCCTCTAGGTACCACGTTTCATAAATTTTCAGACTGGATACTCTTGGAACACAACACCATAATCTGAAGGCCACATTTCATCCAATTTTCTCACTGGACCCATCAATAACATTGAAGCACAAAATCAATCACCACTTGGATCATCAATCTCTAAAACACCCAACACTGAATCACTAAAATCCTGTCAACAAAAACATAGTCACCAAAACACAGAGCAGAACACAGAACTCTGCAACAATATTTAGAGCCAATTGTATCATCAAAAATCATGCATTAGAGTGCATACGCTACTTGGAAGAGCTGAACCAGCGTGTATATGCAACTTCACCAAAGTGAACCAGCATATATGTCATCAAATACTTACTTATAACTTCGTTGCACTTCCTGACTTCAGACATACCCAGATCATTACATATACAAGGATAAAACATGTTTTAGCAACTATATCTAGCCCATCAGATCACACAAAGATAAGTCATTATGATCCTGATCCATTATTAGATCTCATCCATCAATTCTGAAGCTAATCACAATCAACCAATCTGAATATGCAGAATACTGACACCATTAAACAGGCACCAGAACTCAGAAATTTGCATCAACAACCAGAACCACATATAACTTCAAATATCATAGTTCATATGGTATACGCTACTTAGATGTATCTAACCTGCATGTATACGTGCTTCTATCAAATTCAACCAGCGTATACATATGTAAGCATTCATTCATAATTTTGCAGCTATTCCAGACTTCAATTATACCCAAACCATAATATTTACAGAACATTACATGTGTCAGTATATAGATCTAGAATAAGCATGGTCAAACCATATATAGATGATTCAATCCAAGCCATAAGATCCTGATCCATCATTAGACCTTGTCCTCCATCAACCGTTGAGATTCCTCCTTGGCTCAGATCAAGCAAAGCATCATAAACCCATAACCTGCATACTAGATCTCACACTTCATCAGATATTTAAGACTTACTGAGTGCCTTTGCCTAATGATATTCTCCTCCTTTTATAGTCTTAGGCGTTACTCAATACCATGCTCCAAAACCACGTAGGACCAATACCTTGGACCCAATACCTGGGTTCAATACCTCGGACCAAATAACATGGACTAATACCAAGTTTTCCAAAAGGTATGTGCTTTTCCTTGCGTGAAAGTGCATGTATACGCATATGCGCCTTTTGGTCTACAATGCCACGTGTATACGCAGTTTGTTCAATGGGAACCTATTTATAGCTCTTTTTCCTTCATTCTATGATCCTGAACTGTGATCTATCATTTGAGAGAGTTTCCTTCTAAACTAATTCCTTGAAGCTGCCCTGCATTTCATCACATCTATAAATACTACTGTCATGCATTATGTCACATTTGATATCTCTTCTGTAGATTCATCTAGTTACCATGTACAAGTGATTCGTTCTACTACAAGTGGGTTGCCATCAAGTACAATAAATTCATCATAATGACAACAATCTCCCCCTTTGGACTTGATGGCAACAACAACACCAACAAAACCAAGTCACTCTCCCCCTTTGGCATCAAGGGCAAAGGGCGGACCAAGATCTTCTCCCCCTAAGAGCAGAAGACTTTCATATCTAAATAGCTAAATATTAATCATGCTCCCCCTAGGCAGATGCTAAATTATTTGATTGAACTCCCCCTTTGTTGATGCTAACATGTACTATATCATCCATATTGCTCCCCCTCAGCACATGCTGAGTCTGCAAATATTTTCAAGAAAAATAACATGACTTTATGACTCAACTATGTGAGTTTGACCTTCCTATCACCAATGACTCATACATTCATTCATTCTCCCAACCAGGTGGGGATAAACTTGACTCATCCACCCAACCAGGTGGGGATAAAATTGACTCATCCACCCAACCAAGTGGCGATATACCAGATACCAATTGTTTATACATGACTGAAATATTACATCATGCTTCCAATGCATAGTGGGGGTACAAATTACATCATATGACCGAGAGGGATTCATGAAAAGACTACAATAGACAGAGACAATTTATTACATCATGGGTCCTAATATGACCTTTACATTGAATGATATACATGACATTTATAACAGAGACCAAATATCTAAACAAGACCATGATGGTTATCAGCAACTATCATACACAATGTATGATCTGCTCCATAAGCATCTGTCAACAACATCCAGACCAGCAACCTGTATATGTCCATTAGTGTAGATATCATCAACCTGTGACAAGGTATGCCTTCATATAGATATCAACTCATCCTCTTGATTTTGAGAATTATCATAACCTTTCATGAATCAATTCTGCATATGTCATACAAAATTATTCACATTATATCATATGTGAAAAACACCATAGTCATCACATCATCATCAAGATTTGCATGATCTTTTATACCATCCATGTATCACCACTCAAGAACATCCCACATCTGATAAGCATCATTCAACATATGTGAGTATCAACCTATCATCATATACGTAAGAACTCATCATCATCATGTATTCAAATAGCTATGTCTTCATGTGACCTACAATAACTCCATTATCTTGGCCAACCACCAATGCAACTTTGAGTAATCATTCAAAAATCTAATCTGAACACCAACTATGTGACCCCAAGAATGATATGATATTTTGTCATGGGAAAATCATAACCATATCATAGCAAGATGTATCATTTAGCCATATAAGCATCATCATCATTGATTAGGTACTAAAGACTTATAAACATAATGCCAACAATGCTTTATTAGAAGCACAACTGTTCTCCCCTGAACTTGTTCCACCTGTTCACTGTCAGATCTGATCATTGCATATATTAGTAAGAAGTATAAAGGCATCATCATCAATTAGATATACATCAAGTTATCAACAACTTGTGAAGATAAAAGAAAACTTCTAAATAACATCCGCAGACTCTAGTCATCTATCATCACGACAGAAAGGATAATTGATTATTGTTTGAATCATATCAAATCAATTTTTCTGAGTCTGCCCTACTGCATTTTTCTCAAACCACATATACGTCATTGTGCAGCTTTGAACTCACGTATATACGCGACTTGTCTTCATGAAACTTGCGTATGAGAGTTATAACATTGAAGTATCACACTTTCATCTCCCCCTAAGTTTGTTATGTCTGTACACTGTGCCATGCTGCATTTTTCTATCTGTACTTCCTTCTTCTTCCATATCTTCAAGTGTGATGATGTTTTCTCCTTTTGGTATGGTGCACGTACTTTGTTCCTACATTCCTTTGCTATATGTCCAAACTTGTTACATGTATAACATCTCATATGTTTGATATTTCTTCTATAGCAGTCAATGGCTTTGTGACCAAACATATTGCAAGCAAAACAATATCCCTTAAAGTACTTGGAACGTGATGATCTTTCTATGTGATGGTCTTGAACCATTCTACTTCTGCATCTAGCTGCAACATGTCCAATATTATGACATTCATAACATTCAACATTATTCATTTGAGGAAATAACCGACTATCACTTCCATAGTTAGGAGTAAAAGATTTTGTTTGAATAATTTCTTTCCTTGGTTGTTGATGGGATTGACCTCTCATCTCCTTGTTGAGCATTTCAGATTTTGCATTAGATTTCCTTGTCTAGCTTCGTGAACTAGATTCTCCTTCAACAGATTCATGAAAACCAAGACCAGTTTTGATAGCAAGAGACCTTTGACTACTAAGAATATCATCCAAGATCTTAGTACTATCTTGAAATCGTAAGAGCTTAAATCCTTTTCTTCTAATTTATCTTTTAGAATATTTACCTCAACCTGATGTTGCTCTTCCTTTTCAAGATACTGCTTCTTCATGATTCTTGCAGTTTTTCTTCCTTCTTCCAACTGATGTCTTAATTCAAGAACTTCGTTTTCTTGTTTTTCAAGAGCTTGGAGTAGTTCTTTATTATGCTTATTTGATTCTTCAATATCTTCTTTTAGCAAGAGGATCTTAGCTTCAAGACTTTCATAGTAACTGGATATACCTTTGAGTTTCTTTATTATTGTTCTTCTTTCATTTACTTCATTTCTTAATGATGTCACTTCATCCTGTAGCTTCTGACATTGATCTTCCTTTTCCTTGAATTGCTTCCTTACCTTGTTTCCTTCCTCTAGTTTAGCTTTTAGTTTGGTAGATTCTTCTTTGGAGGCACATTCCCTTTTGTCCAATAGATCTTGTTGATCTCTAATTTTTTTCGTAAGCCTTTTAAATTATGCCTCTATTTGATATCTTTCTTCCTCACCCATAAGAAAAAATTCAGTTGTTTCACTATCACTTTCATCATCTTCAAATGGATGGAGAAATGTATCACCAGAGGATAACAAATTCATACCTGATAGTTCTTTTGCTTGTTCATCTTCATTTTGAGGTGATTCTGAATCTGAAGTGTTGCTTCCACATATTCCCAAATTGATTCTCCCACTGTCATAGTTCCTTTGAGATGTCTTCTGAGGCACTTTCTTATTTAGCCTCTTTCCCATTGTTCTATGAATCTCCTTCAAGCAATTAAGCTTCTACCAAAGGACCTACTTTGATACCAATTGTTGGAAATAATACTGAGGGTGGGGGTGAATCAATAGTAGTCAAGTCAATATTATTTTTCTTTTCTTACTCAATTTCATATATGCTACTTAAGTGAAGGCAACCCGCGTGTGTACACAATTGTGATTAACAAAAGTATATCCAACAAGCTAATGATTCTATTAATTCATCATATGTGATCTTTAATCTGAGTATCAGTACTTTATTAAACATTAAACAGTAACCATGTGTAGTTAATAACAAAAAGAACCATCACACATAAGCATCACACATGAACACCAAGATGTAAGATGGAAACCCAATGTGGGTAAAAACCACCTGCTACTGTCGTCCCTGTCTTCTTTTAATAATAAGAAAATCTATTTACAACAATTTACTAATGAAGACTCATACCAGTACGCAGGCTTCTACCTACAGAAGGCTACAACCTTCTTTCGTTCTCCAGCTTCTACTAGAAAGGCGCTACAACCCCCTAGCTCTTGTACTAGCTGATATACTAGTATGTAGGTGCTGACCTACAGATGGCTACGACCTTCTTTCTTCCTCCAAGTACCACGTTTCATAAATTTTCAGACTGGATACTCTTGGAACACAACACCACAATCTGAAGGCCACGTTTCATCCAATTTTCATACTGGACCCATCAATAACATTGAAGCACAAAATCAATCACCACTTGCATCATCAATCTCTGAGTCACCCAACACTGAATCACTAAAATCCTATCAACAAAAACACAATCACCAGAACACGGAACTCTACAACAATATTCATAGCCAACTGTATCATCAAAAATCATGCATCAAAGTGCATACGCTACTTGGAAGAGTTGAACCAGCGTGTATACTTAACTTCACCAAAGTGAACCAGCATATATGTCATCAAATACTTACTTATAACTTCGCTGCACTTCCTGACTTCAGACATACCCAAATCATTACATTTACAAGGATAATACGTGTGTTAGCAACCAGATCTAGTCCATCAGATCACATAAAGATAATTCATTATGATCCTAATCCATTATTAGATATCATCCATCAATTATGAAGCTAATCACAATCAACCAATCTGAATATGCAGAATACTAACACCAGTAAACAGTCACCAGAACTCAAAACTTTGCATCAACAACAAAAACCACCTATAACTTCAAATAATATAGTTCATATGGTATACACTACTAGATGTATCTAACCTGCGTGTATACGCGCTTTTATCAAAGTTAACCAGCGTATACATCTGTAAGAATTCATTCATAATTTTTTAGCTATTCCAGACTTCAGTTATACCCAGATCATAATATTTACAGAACATTACATGTGTCAGTATACAGATCTAGAATAAGCATGATCAAACCATATAGAGATGATTCATTCCAAACCATAAGATCCTAATCCATCATTAGACCTTGTCCTCCATCAACCGCTGAGATTCCTCCTTGGCTCAGATCAAGCAAAGCATCATAAACCCATAACCTACATACTGGATCTCACACTTCATCAGATATTCGAGACTTGCTAAGTGCCTTTACCTAATGATCTTCTCCTCTTTTTATAGTCTTAGGCCTTACTCAATACCATGGTCCAAAACCACGTAGGACCAATACCTGGGGTCAATATCTTGGACCAAATACCATGGACCAATACCAAGTTTTCCAACATGTACATGCTTTTCCTTGCATGAAAGTGTGTGTATATGCATACACGCCTTTTGGTCTGCAATGTCGCGTGTATATGTGGTTTGGTCAAGGGGAACCTGTGTATAACTCTTTTTCTTTCATTCTGTGATCGTGAAATGTGATCTGTCATCTAAGAGAGTTGCCTTCTGAACTGCTTCCTTGAAGTTTCCCTGCATTTCATCACATCTATAAATACTACTGTCATGCATTCTATCACAACTGATATCTCTTCTGTAGATTCATCTAGTTACCACGTACAAGTGAGTTGTTCTACTGCAAGTGGGTTTCCATCAAGCACAACACATTCATCATAATGCCAACATTCAGAACTTGTCTATCAAGATAGGAGAAATCAATAAACTAAAGGATGAACTCAAATAATTACGGCTTATGAAGTCTATATCAGACAGTTCACACACAAATGAAACAAATAGACTCAAAGGCCAAGTGGAAATGTTGAAGAAAGAAATAATAGATTCTTTCATAGGAAACAAGTTGGGTTTAGAAAAAAGAAATTTTGTGGGAAGAAATTAGAGAGGCAATCAAGGAGATTTGGCCCTCCATTAAGATAATATTCAATCAGAAAAAATCTCTTGGAAAAATCTCAGGAAGCAGTGGAATCCATAACTAGGTAGCTGAAGGATATGCCAAAGACTACCTCTGATATAATCAAATTTCTGAATTCCAAGGATGACTATGAGCTTGAGGAGTTAAGGATAAGTGACAAAACTGCAACAATATTAGAGGTAAAGAAGATTATCACTAAGAAACATCTCACCCTTCAGCTACAAGAAAAGTGCAGCAATGTTAACAACATAGTTAAGAGATTTTTCAACAAGATTGAGCCTTTGGTTAGGAAAGGTTTACCTTCTATGATGGTTATTAATGATGAATTGATGCCAACTGAGGATTATTTCAAGAATTTATAGAGGTGGGCACCCATGAAGCTTCAGTAGCCAATATCAAAGGATTAGCAACACCAGCTCTCATAGTAAAAACACTCAGGGATTCTTTCTTCATCCTGGATGAAATCAAGCATATCTTTTTGGTAAAACCCACTTCTACTAAATACACCGAGATGGATGAAATCTACAGGAGGGTAACAAAGATTTCTATCCTAGATAAGAAATGTTGGGAAAAATTAACAGATTTACTTGATTAGGAATAATTGAACAACATTCAATTTCTGAGGGAACAGTCAACCAGCTTCAACCACTTTTCAACTTTTTCAGTAATAGTCATCAAACAACGCAACACCAAAATAGTGCGAAATCATTAGATAATTTTATTTTTTATCGTGTAAATAATGTATTTTTGTAAAAGCAGTTCAGGATATTTTTCATCCTACTATTGTATAAATAACTCTCTTCATGAGCTACTAAGGGTTGCACCCTTGAACAATAATTTCTAGACATCTTATGTAATTAATCTTTCTGGATCATTAATACAAAGAAAAGGATTTTGAATATTATTTTACACAGTTTTTGTTTCCTGTAAGTTTTTCTAGTGTCATTCATTATGTTTTTTTCTTCATGTACTTGTGTCTTGCAGAGATGACTAGGTAGGAATTATTGTATTTCAATTTATTCTTATAAGCTTTCTAAAGTGATAATCTATAAAGAGAATTAATTAATATACTTTTTGTTTAATTAATTCCCTCAAAATCAATAAATCATCAGCATCTTTTGTAAGTTCATGTGTCTTTTCTCAAACCTTTAGACATAGTTTAAAGGTTTTCATGCTTATGATTGTTTAGCTTTCAATTTGAAAATTGTGGCAATCATATTACTTTTCTATTTCTTCTCATCATCATGAAAGATTTTTCACTATGTAAATATTTATATCAGCCCTTTGCTGAGATATTGATATTATTCAAGAGGTTAGGCACATCAATTCTATATCTGTTTCATCCATTGGTCTCCCAAATTAAAACAAAACCCCCAAAACAATTATCTTAGATGCCCTGGCATAATATTTGACCATTATTATCTCAGAGATACAACATCAAACTGGTGTCGTTGCTGGCGATTCGAATTTCATTAAGTTTTCCTGGGGCAATGATATGTATTATATTCCTTTAAGATGATTAAAGGTTTAGAAAGGTTAAAATTCTTCACATAGCAACTCCACTCTTCCAACCTGGCACCTTTTATGCACACCAGATCTTGTTCAGAGGCTGACTTAGTTGATCCTCTGTTAGACCCTGAAAAAAATATGAGAAAAACCAGTTCTAAAAGGGGACATCAACCCTCTTGTTCTTCCTCTTCAGTCTTGCAGTCTAAAGAGTTAACATCATTTGATCCTTATAATAACAGTCCATCCAATCTAGATTACTCCCACCTATCACCTAGGGTTGTTGAACTCTTAGATAGGGGAGTTGATTTTAAATCAACATTCCTCATTCATTAATTTGAATCTCATCTAGAACCCTCACTACCACTAGGATCACCTAAGACCGAGTCTGATTTGGGTGTTAATTTACCAGAATACAAACCAACAGATTTCATATGCCCTACCACTTATTCATTTCCTCCCACTTTTGGACAACCTCAAGTTTCTACTTTTGAACAACCTGAAGAGACCCTCTCTGTGTATTCAAGTCCACTCTCTGAAACAAAGGATGGTATTCATCCATAGGTCCAAAGGATAGTTCTTAAGACTCCTTTGAAATCATTCAGGAGATCCCCCCCTTGTTCACCTCCAACTAGTTCTTCACCCCCTCACTCACCTTTTTCAACCCCTCCTTCATCTTCTTCAACTTCTTCATACATAGAAACACCTCATACACCACCTCTCACTATGGATTTCGAATCTATTATGCTGGCTAGATATGCAGCTTTAGTCTTACCTCCTAATCTCGATGCAATCCCAGCTGGATACTTGAAATACCTTCCTAGGTATAATGGAGAAACCAGTCGCTTTGCTGAAGACCATCTTCAAGCCTTTTTAGACTTTGCAGATAACATGAATATTGAACAAGAAAATGTTTACACGAGGTTGTTTGTACAATCACTTGAAGGAAAATGTAAGAATTTTCTTTAGGGAAGAACTTACAAACATATTTAAAAACTAATGGGCTGTGAAAAAAGATCCTTTTTACTTTCTCACTGAGTTTGATGAACTTGAAAGAAATTTTGGTGAACTTGTATGAGACTTTATCAAAAGATTCAATAATATTTATCATAAAATGCCCCCTGATTGTAAACCCCCTGTAGTAGCAACAAAGTCTAGATTTTCTAAAGCCTTTGATGATGATTTTGTTGTTATGGTGAGAGAGAGAACATCAGGAACTCTTGAATATATGCAAACAAATGATATTTAGGTAGAAGAAAACAAGGCTGCTTCAACTTCTTTGAAATCTAAGGAGGAAAAGGCCAAAGAAAACTCAAATCGATACCAGAGGCTTCTAGTTCCTCTAAGACTAAAACTGAAGATTCAAAAATAGATGAAATAACCTCTCTTCTTATAAATCTATCTAATAGAATTTCAAAGATTGAGACTCAACCTAGGACAATTCAACAAATGGTTACCAGACCCCAAAATTAAAATTAAGGTCAGTATAAAAGAAATCCACAATTACAAATTCTTCAAAGACCTAGTAATGATCAAAATATTCCCACTCCTTTGTTGATAGATGATCAGCAACCTGATGATAATAATTTGACTATCACTAAAGATATAAATAATATGGATACTTCCTCTTATCAAAAAATTATTATTTCTCTTACACAACAAAATTAGGTTCAAGAAGATCAAGAATCTTCACAGATTTCTAAATACCATGCCTTCCTTGAATTTTTAATTGCAGAGTTGAACAAACGATATGACCTTAGGCCTAGACTTGGCCTTGGAAGACCTCCTAAGGGAACTCCAGTAATTGAACCTCGTACCAAAATGGCTCAAACTCAAACTACTTTTATTCGACCATTAGAATAGTCCATTAATACTCCTCAAAATGAAAAAAATGCTTTGACTACATTTAATGTTGAAAAAGAGTTAGATTTAAAATCCCAATTCCTCTTTCAGAACTTTCTAAAAACCCATGGGTATAAAAATCAAGTCTCCAAATGGATACAAAATACCTCGGTTGATGCTAAAGGTGATATCATTAGTCTGCAAGATGAAAAACCAGCATTTGTTTTTGGCCCTAACTCAAATATGATAGATGAAATAGTGCCTCCTTTCCATGTAACTTTTAAGACAAATGATTCCATGTTGTATAATTGTATGCTTGATTCTGGAGCATCACATAACCTCATGCCAAAAACTATCATGGACCATTTGAAACTTGACATAACTAGATCCTATCATGACTTGTACACCTTTGATTCTAAAAGGGTGCCTTGCTTAGGATGGATTAAGGATTTAGTAGTCACCCTTGCCCAAATTCCAGTGAAAAGTGTAGTACTTGATATAGTTGTCACAGATATCCCTCCCAAATTTGGAATGATACTTTCTAGGTCTTGCTGTGCCAAATTAGGGGGGACTCTTTAGATGGATATGTCTTATGCTACTATTCCAATTTATGGGGAGAATAGCTAAGATTATATAGAGAGGTGAGATTTGTGCACATTGTTTGCAAAACATACCAGCCAAGGAACCATCCCATTTATGCAATTGGCCAAGATTTTGGTTGCTTTCAACTCTCATCAAATCAAGTGCATGAAACTCAAGTTAATATTGAAGATGTAATTGAAAGTCCAACACCAAATCAAACTGATATTTGGAAACTATTTTTTGATGGCTCCTATACAAAATATGGATCAGGAGTTGGAGTAGTTTTAATATCACCAGAAAAAGAAAACATTACCCAATCATGTAAGCTTTCCTTTTGGGATTGCAATTAGCCAAAAGCTTAAAGGTTCAAAAATTAAGTGTTTTTACTGATTTATAACTTATTGTTAAGCAAGTGAGAAATATTTTCTATACTAAACGCCCCAGACTTAGGTCTTACTGAAATGAAGTATGGGATTCAATTGAAAATTTCTTTGATGCTTTTAATTTGACTTATATTCCAAGAGATTTGAATATTCATACAGTTGGCTTAGTATTTTCTGATAGTTCATTTAAAATTCATGATCAGAGTAATTTATTGTACCAAATACAAGTCAAGTACAGACCATCTATCCTGGACAATCTAAAACACTGGCAGATATTTGAAGATGATGAACATTTGAAATATTTTCTGCAAGTTGTTGATCAATTTCATGTTCTACAAATTGATGAAGATAAATCCAAAATAAATAAAAATACAAGTAACAATGATACTTCAGATTTCAATTCAAAAATTGTTGATCATAATATTATTCAATTACCTAACGATTTTATTCCAAAAGACTTGATACCTTTAGAAAAATTGTTTGATCAAAAAGATGTCCTCCAAAATCCTCAGTACATTTCTTCGAAAGAAGACATAGAAGAAATTAACATTGGAACAAATGATGATGTCAAAAGCATCAAAATTTGTGCATCTCTAGACCCTAAGATTAAAACTCAATATCTTAAGTTACTTCAAAATTATAAGGATGTTTTGTTGATCTAAAAACCTATGATACTTCATTAATACAACGTAAGATCCCTTTGAAGCCAGAAGAAATTCCTTATAAGCAAAAACTTAGGAGGATTAATCCAGCCCTTCTACCAACTGTAGAAAAAGAAATTAAGAAAATTCTAGATGCCCAGATCATTCTCCCTCTTAGATATTCTAATTGGGTTGCAAATTTAGTTACTATTGGGAAGAAAAATGGAGAAATCAGACTTTGTGTGGACTTTAGAAATTTGAACAAAGAATCATTAAAGGATAATTAGCCTTTGCCCAAAATAGATTAGTTACTTCAAATGGTTTTAGGAGCACAAAGAATTTCTATGCTTGATGGTTTTTCAAGTTATAATTAGGTAAATGTTGATCTAGCAGACAAAGAAAAGACAACCTTCACTACACCTTGGGGTACATTTATGTACAATAGAATGCCATTTGGATTATCAAATGTTGGAGCAACATTTTAGATAGCTATGGATGTAGCTTTTATGGGCTAGGTAAACAAATTTGTGGTTATTTATCTTGATGACATTACTATTTTTTTTAAATTTGATCAAAAGCATCTAAAGCACTTGATCAAGGTTTTTGACAGGTATAGGAAATTTGGGATATCATTGAACCCTAAAATGTCTTTTTTTACTATCAAATAAGGAAGAACATTGGGCCATATAATCTCAAAGGAAGGAGTTGTAATTGAACCCAAGATTTTTTCCGCCATTGAGACATTGACCTTACCTAGAAACAAGAAAGAAATTCAAGCTTTTCTAAGAAAAATTAATTTTTTAAGGAGATTCATCCCAAATTATGCAGAGATTGTAAAAGATATAACTGACATGCTCTGAAAGGATCATGAAATTAAATGGACTGTCTCTTCCATGCATGCATTTGATCATATCAAGAAAGCTATCTCTGAATCTCCCACCTTGGCTAGCCCTGATTATACTAAACTATTCAGTATCTTTTCTTTTGCCTCAGAAACAACCCTTGTTTTTGTTCTATTACAAAAGAATGAAGATTCCCATGACCAGCCCATAGCCTTTTTCAGTAAGGTTATGAGATATGTCGACCTTAAGTATGACATAATCGAGAAGCAAGCCTATGCCCTCATTCAAGACCTGCAATCTTTCAGGATGTATGTCCTACATTCACCTATTATTGCTTATGTTCCTAATGGTGCTATAAAAAGTGTTTTAACTCAACTTGACACTTATGGGAAAAGAGATTGGTGGATCACTCAAATATTTGAGTTTGATCTAACTATCATAACTAAAAAGCTAGTAAAAGGCCAAGGATTAGCCAAGCTTCTAGCTGAATCCAATTGCAAAGTGCTTCGAATCAATTCTATTTTAGAAGTACAAGGGAAGAACCTGTAGGAACCTTCTGTCCTTGCACAAGGGAAGAATCCACAAGAACCTTTCCTAATTTTACAAGAGAAGAATCCACAAGAACCTTCTATCCTTGTAGAAAGGGAGAATCCACAAGAACCTTCTCCTCAACCTGAAGAAAAGAATCCACAAGAACCTTTACCTTCAGATCAAATCAACCTTTACATATTGATGACAAATTTCTATTGTTAGATTGGTATCAAGACATTGTAAATTTTCTGCTCCATTTTCAATGCCCAACATCATTCTCCAAAGCCCAGTGTAAAACTCTTAAATTAAAAGCAATCAAGTACTGCATCATATGCAAATTTGTACTGGAAAGGTCCACTGAATATTTTGTTATAATTTTTAACAGAATCAGAAACTGAAGGAATCATTGATCAGTTTCATATAGGATTTTGTGGAGGACATTATGCTTGGAGAGCAACAAAATACAAGATTTTAAGGGGAGGATTTTATTGGCCAACATTGTTCTTACAAGTAGGGGCAAAAGTCAGAGGTTGTTTTCCTTCTCATATGTTTGCTGGTAAGTAGAAACTAGAAGCTCTTCCACTAGTACCATCAGTAATCTCAGCACCTTTCCTTCAATGGGGATTAGATTTTATTGGAGAGATCCATCCCACTTCAAGTAATCAGCACATATGGATCCTCACATCAACAAAGTACTTCACTAGATGGGTGGAAGAAATTCCAGAAAGAAATGCTACTGATTCAATAGTAATTAAATTCATTGAAGAAAATACCTTATCTAGGTTTGGTTGCCTAACTCAAGTTGTCACGAATAACGTAACAACATTCTCTAGTGTTAAAATGATTGAGTTCTTCTAGAAATATCAGATTTTGTTACATCATTCAACTCCATACTACCCTCAAGGTAATGGCCTCACAGAATCCTCAAATAAAAGTCTGGTAAAGGTAATAAAAAAGAACCTAAGAAATCATAAAAACAACTGGAACTCTAATTTAATTTATGTAGTATGGGAAAACAAAATAACTCCAAAAAGATCTACTAGGAAATCTCCTTTTCAGTTAGTCTATGGAAAAGTTGCAAATTTTCCCACCAATTTGGCTTTCCCAGTTTTAAAATTCTTGTAGGACTCAACAGATGAACCTAAAGTTTTTTCAAGAAGGATAAATCAGATTATTGAACTAAATGAAAACAGAGATGAAGTTCAATACAAATTGAAGAAATATCAGAATAAGATGAAAATCATGTTTGACAGAAGATTCGGGGAAAGGGACTTTAGGGAAGGTGACCTAGTTCTAAGATGGGACTCCGTGAGGGAGGAGAAGGGAAAGCATGGAAAGTTTGATAACCTATGGTTTGGTCCTTTAGCAATTTCTGAAGTGAAGGGAAACAACACTTTTTTGCTACAAAATATTGAGGGACTATATTCCACTTATCCTATAAATGAAAGTTTTCTCAAACATTTCATTCAACACTAAGAAGATGGAATACATTTCATTGTAAAAGATCAAGCTTCTTTTACTTTTCAAGCTGTCGGTGAGATTTTTTACAGCAAAGGACTCCATAGCCCAAGGAAAAGGCACATGGATCTATAGGTTCTTTGCATTCTACAGGAGAGTAGTCCCCAGTTGGAGCTGATGTTGTAACATTTTTTGGTTTTGATAAGTTAGAAACAATTAGACAAAAAATGAAAATATATTTATAAATGTTAAGATAGGATGTGGACAAAAAGAATATTGAATAAAAAATGTTAGGAAAATATTTTGGTAAATATGTCCATATCAAAGAAAATGTTAGGGTAGATGCCCTAAAAAATGAAGGAAAAATACACTGTTAGGTTAGACAGAAAAGAAAAAGAAATCAACTTTGAAAGTGTTGCAAATCTAAATGCCACTACTTTGTTCTAAATTCAATTTGAAAAATAATAAGTTGTGTGCAGTTTGTTTAGATGCCACACTAGGTTATTTTATCCAATTATACAGTTGCATCATAATTGGATTTGTTTTAAATTAATTCTCATAGGTAAAAAATAAATTGGCTCAATAGTTTAATTTGAGCCAATGGAGGGAATAAGGTATAGAGATATATTGTTCATAAAAAATAAAATATTGGGTTGCTAGTTAAAATGCACTCTGAAAGGATAAGTAAAAATGTTAGGAATAGAAGGGTAGGTAGAAATGTGAAAGTTTGAGATGTTGAAATGGTTATTTCCTAAATATCAAAACATTAGGAAAAATATTGATGATGAGAGTTCGAATAACCAAAGTTTTGACTTTATGTCATTTCATTCATATGTTATCACTCCATTCATTAAAACACCTGGACCCACAGCCGTCGCGTCTGCCTATCATATCGCAACCCCACCATTCATTCCCCGCTCACACGTTAAATTCCCTCCACCTCACCTCTCATCCTGCACACTTCTCTACAATCATATAGCCCATACTCCCTTTCGACCCTCATTCGCCGTCCGAAGTTTATCGATGAGGGGGGTGAAATGGGAAATCTTTAATACTGCCTACATAAACCACAAAACTCACGTTTTAGTCTTTCGGCACTAGAAATCCCAAAACCACAAACCACTCTATCTTACCCTCGGATGTGGTATTCTTCATAGCCATTTTCCACCACCCCATGTCACGTTTCACTTCATATCTCCCGTCCAATCATCTACAGCCTCTCTATTGCCCATTCATTTCACCTCCCCCGCATTTATAACCAATGTTTGTTAATTAACCCATTGGATAATTAATGAACTTTCAAACATTCAGCACCATCCTCCCACTCCATTTTTCTCTTTATAAACGTTGTGTCATTCATTTCAAAGTGTACACAGTTAACTTCTATGACTGAGATTATTCTTCAAGCTCGCCTACTCAACAACTCAGCTACTGTCCGACATTCTAGCAGCCACTTGTCCTGTTCGCAAGAACATCTTCTAGGTCCACTTGTCAATTACCTGTATCCACTTTGGTAACTCCTTTTATCATTGTCATTTACAGGTTGTAGTTTTGTTTGACAAAATGACTCCCAAGGGAAAAGCATTCGCAGAGGTTTCAAATCCTATAATTCACCCATAGATTGATTTCCACCATACTCCATTAGTTGAAAAGGATTGCGAAATCATTGAGACTTCTTCTCAATTTGATTTATTTGAAATTTATTGTTGGTGGGAAGAGAAATATTCACCTGCAATAGAGGCAACAAGCCAAGGCCTCAAGGTCTTTCCCAAGAAAAAGAAATAAAGGGTCCCCATGAATATTGATTCACAGTCTAGTGAACAGTCTATACAATATCCAACTCAATCTACCACTTCTCATGAACAACAGATAGTCCAAGTTGTTGGAGTCATTCTAGAGAATAAAGAGGAAGACATCTTCCATGTTTTTAGTGAAATCAAAAGAAATAATGAAGAATTGAAGTTAAATACTTACATCCAGTTCTAGAAGCATTCTTCTAGCTCTCATGCCAGGCTTCTTTTAGTCTTCGACTCTCAGAAGGGGAGTATGCAAATGGCTTTCTTGCAAACCCAAGTTCCTCAGCCTAGGACTATAGCACAATACTAGAAAGACACTTATTTTGAGTTTAATGTCAAGGATGTGCATCCAATTGATCAAATTGAGATGCAAAAACAAACTGGATAGATGATTTCTTCAACCTTGACAAACATTGCTATGAGTTTGTCAAAAATGCAGGTTACATTGGCCAACACTCAGTCACAATTAAAGTTGGACAAGGTCTCCTCATTAGCAAAGGATACCAAGATTCAATCCTCAGAAAATCTAGTGCGAAGGATGGGATATGATCCCTCAAACATAAATGCTATAGAGGAGCTCATTAAAAAAAAGAACACTGAGGTTGTAGCATTAAAGAAACAACTGAAACTACCAGCATCTGAGGATCCAATGGCCAAAGAAGTCAAGGAGACAGAGACTCAAAAGTCAGATATGATGAATCTCATCATAGAATAGAATTTGCAAATAAAAAAAAATGGAGGAGATGATGGAGAAGTTGGTTAAGGAGAAGGAGGAAGCTATTAGGAACATTCAAACTTTAGAGGATGTAGTCTCTCTTGCAGTAGTTCCCATCAACAAAGTTTCTACTTCAGCCACTACATCAACAATAGGTATAGCAGAAGGAGTTGAACAACTTACTGAAGCTATTTTGAACCTTTCTATCCAAATAGGAGAAATCAATAAACTAAAGGATGAACTCAAAGAATTACAACTTATGAAGTTTATATCAAACAATTCACACACAACTAAAACAAATAGACTCAAAGGCCAAGTGGAAATGTTGAAGAAAGAACTCACAGATTATTTCATACGAAACAAGTTGGGTTTAGCAAAAGAAATTTTGTGGGAAGAAATCACAAAGGCAATCAAGGAGATTTGGCCCTCCATTAAGATAATATTCAGTTAGAAAGATCTCTTGGAAAAATCTCAGGAAGCATTGGAATCCATAACTAGGCAGTTGGAGGATATGCCAGAGACTGCCTTTGATATAATCAAATTTCTGAATTCCAAGGATGACTATGAACTTGGGGAGTTAAGGATAAGTGACATAACTGCAACAATATTAGAGGTAAAGAACATTATCACTAAGAAAAATCTCACCCTTTAGCTACAAGAAAATTGCAGCAATGTTATCAACATATTTCAGATATTTTTCAACAAGATTGAACCTTTGGTCAGCAAATATTTACCTTATATGATGGTTATTAATAATAAATTGATGCCAATTGAGGATTATGTCAAGAAGTTAACAGAGGTGGGTACCCATGCAGCTCCAGTAGCCAATATCAAAGGATTAACAACACCAGCTCTCATAGTAAAAACACTCGGGGATTCTTTCTTCATCCTGGATGAAATCAAGCATATATTTTTGGTAAAACCCACTTTTACTAAATACACCGAGATGGATGAAATCTACAGGAGGGCAACAAGTATTTCTATCCCAGATAAGAAATGTTGGGAAGAATTAACAGATTTACTTGATTAGGAATAATTTAACATCATTTAGTTTTTGAGGGAACAGTAAGCCAACTTCAACCACTTTTCAACTTTTTCAGTAATAGTCATCAAACAATGCAACACCAAAATAGTGCCAAATCATTAAACAATTTTATTTTTGACTATGTAAATAATGTATTTTGTAAAAGCAGTTCAGGATATTTTTCGTCCTCCTGTTGTATAAATAACTCTCTTCATGAGTTATTAAGGGTTGCACGCTTGAAGAAGCATTTCTAGACATCTGATGTAATTAATCTTTCTGGATCATTAATACAAAGAAAAGGATTTTCAATTCTGTTTTACACAATTTGTGTTTCTTGTAAGTTTTTCTAGTGTCATTCATTATGTTTTTTTTCTTCATATACTTGTGTCTTGTAGAGATAACTAGGTAGGTATAATTATATTTCAATCTATTCCTATAAGCTTTCTAAAGTGATAATCTATAAAGAGAATGAATTAATGGACTATTTGTTTAATTAATTCCCTCAAAATCAATAAATCATCAACATCTTTTGTGAGCTCAGGTGTATTTTCTCAAACCTTTAAACATACTTTAAAGGTTTTGATACTTATGATTGTTTAGTTTTCAATTTGAAAATTGTGGCAATCATATTACTTTTTTGTTTCTGCTCATCATCATAAAAGCTTTTTCACTGTGTAAATATTTATAGCAATCCTCTGCTGAGATATTGATATTATTCAAGAGGTTAGGCATATCAGTTCTATATCTATTTCATCCATTGGTCTCCCAAATTAAAACAAAAACCCCAAAACAATTATCTTAGATGCTTTGCCATAATAGCTAACCATTATTATCTCAGAGATACGACATGGCCAAGCCTTGGTGATCTGGATTCTCACTCTTTGGGAAATTAGCCTCCAGTGTCTAACATTGAATCGCACAATACTTCCCAAGACACCATACTACTTGAGGAATTCTTTAATGAAGGAGTTGTACCTCCTCAAAATCCTCCCCTCACTGATCCTCTTGGACCAATGTTGATTCAGGTAGCACCTGTACCCATCATGTCTTTAATAGTACCCACATCCAACATCCCTTTGGCGACTAATGGGTCGTGGTATTTTGTGGACAACTTTGGTCAACCATCACTTCCTCTGCCTATATTCAGTAACAAACAACTAATTGGTTACCCTGCTATCTAGACTATGCCTAGTCCAAGCAACTTAGTTACACCTGCTATGAGTGGAACCCAGTACAACTTGGTTTCTAACCCTTTTGTGTCTACTCCTGGACCTCTAGCTCTCGCTCCTAGTAGCATAGTTAGCATGGTTACCTTCAGTAACCCTTTTGGTTGGAACCCTTTAATAAGTTCAAACCCCCAAGCTCAGATTCTTGGGGGCAATGTTCCCAACAAGAACATATCGGTTGGGGGCATCACTGTCCCTCCTCTGCCTATAGGACAACCTAGATCATCATTAATCAAGTTACCTCCTTTGGGTGGACATTGTTCTAGTGTCAATCATATACCCACGGAAAACTATATTGCTAGCATATCCCTCAATCTGGTCATGCTCCATCTATTTGGGAACCCCCTCCTCAACCTCAATTGAGTCAAGGGGGCACTTTTTATCCTGGAGACAACCAGTTCCCCCCCCCTCGCCAAGCCTAATATCCCTTATGGATCGTCACCTTATATGAGTGTTCCACCATAGCAAGGAGGCTATTATATAATGAATCCTATGTATCATGTTGGATAAAACATGATGGGAGAACCCCAAGGTCCTTTAGTTCATTCTTCATCACCCTAGTTAGACTTGGGGGCACCAAACACTTTTCCTTTTTTGGAAACGCTTGATATCCCTGACTTGTATAAACTGAATAATGACCCATCTATCATAACTTGCATTGGCCCCCAATCCCACACAAGATACCTATCGATATCCTAAAAGTTTGAACGGAATAAGGGGATGATCCGGGTACACATGCCACCACTTATCATCTATGGTGTGTATCAAACTCCTTGGTGGATGACAGTATCCAGCTTTGGATCATCCCCTGCACCCTTACTAGAAATGCTGCCAAGTGCTACATTGAGTTACCACACACATCATTCAATACCTTTAGTGCCCTAGAAATGTAATTTTTAAAACACTTTCAGCTTTCTATCTGTAATGAAACTGGAATGGAACTCCTTACTACTTTGCGCCAAGACACCTCCACCCACATATATAATCACATCCATGAATGGAGACGTAGGCAGCTGCTTTTCAAAGCCCCCATTCCCGATTACCTATTATCATATTGGTTTTGCAAATCACTTCTTCCTCAAATTGCCAAGGACGTTGCCTTAGCTGGCGCAGTCATGAAAGACCAATACATTCGTCGTGTCAAGCATTTAGTTTTGATTTACTCTCAGTCTCCCACGCTATATGATGTAATCCCCCATGCCCGTTGAACTTCCAATGCTACTTCTACTCAGCAATTCGGTGAGCATGCTAACAGTCTCAATATCTCTACCTTTGGGGCTACTATAAAACAACTTAGCGAGCATATTTCCCAGTTGTCTACCAATACCATTAATTTTACCCAATCAGCTAATCTTCCAACCACTGTGATAAAATCTGTGTAGTCTACACAAAAACCCAGTGGAAAGATCAAGAAGAACAAGAAAAATACCTCTCCTTCTAAAGAGTAACCTGCTATGCAGCACAACCCCAAATAGAAAGTTGTTGCCAAATCTGACAGTGGAAAGGAAAAATTTGTCAAGTTCCCTTGCAAAATTTGTGTGAAGGACCACATGACACACAAATGTACTCATCTTCAAGAATGCACATATCTTCTTGCTCTAAAGGACATTGGTCAAAACCGTACGGTCTTAAACAACCCTTCCCCTACTCAATAGTAGCAACATCTTATTTTGAACCCACTGCAACCCCTCCAAGAGGGAAATGGTGGTTCAAACCATCCTTCCTCTAGTGAAGGATTTTCAACTGTTTATAGCTTTGAAATGGTTGATCTTCAAACACAAGCCAAAACTTAGGGAACTCCAGTTGCTAATGCTCTCGACACTACCTCAAGTTCAAATCCACCACTGCCTAATGATCTTCATATTGAAAGGCCTATTGTTGATCTAGTGATCCACCCTCGTAAAGGGGAACTTTTTCGCACGACACATAATACCTCTGCACATTTTTCCCATAACTACAGTATTGTATATATTTTGCGCAAGCACTGTTAGCCATGTCTGCACTTGAAGTATTGCAAACCTATCTAGCACAAAAAAAATATTTGCTTTTGACCATTGGTGGAGTTGACCCTCTGGATTCCATGCTAGTAATTTTTGACATGGAGAAATGTAAGCCTTGCATTTCCCACCAACTCACATTCCAAGTGCAAGTTATTTTGAAAGGTAGAGCTATCCATTGAACAATCATTGATGAAGGTGCTTCGACCTGCATCATGTCTAATTCATGTTGGCTTGCCTTGGGTTCTCCAACCCTCGCACCATCATTGAATTCACTTAAAGCATTTAATGGCCACATATTCATCCCAAAAGGATACCTTGCCAGCTACCCCATCACTCTCAGTGGGAAAATGGTAATGGTGTACATTGAAGTTGTAGATCGTCATCTCGACTATAATCTACTTTTGGGTCACAGTTGGACTAATTCCATGACCACCATTATTTCTTCGGCCACCCAACTCATCCTCTTTCCAAAGGATGGGAAAATAGTCATAGTGGACCAACTATCCTTCTGTACCCCAGATTACTCCCCATTTCCTAGTGGCACCATGCCCTTAGTGGGTGGCATACTTGACTCTTATGTCAGTGTTGGTGTCAATCTTTTGAAGGGTTCCTCCCTATTGGGTTTTTTTCCTCTCTTGTTGTAAGAGGTTCCAAAAATGGTTTCTATGGTCTCCACCATTCCTCGTGACCAAACCAATCCATAGATCCTCCTGGCCCCTTCGAACATTAGATCCTATGGAGAACAAATTTCTCTTTCACCAGCCGAATTGGCTTGTCAAGCCATTCAATCTGCATCTGATTCTTTTTCTACTTTGGTTAAGGCCAACAGTACCGCCTCCCCTCCCATCACGACTCCTTCGAATGATCTCCTCAATGAATTCCTACCTATGGATGAAGTTATTTGAGAGATCATGTCTTTAGAAGAGAGACCTTGGGAAACCTCTCACCATCATGCTTCAATATCTGATTTAGATGGGACTGTTAGCCTCTTGCTGCAGCAAGTTACTCATCTTTCATGATTGACATTTTTACATGCCAAATATGTCATTCTTTGCATGCTGCAATGTTCCATATTTGCTACAGATGCCAGAAAAGGAGGCCAGGAGAATGTGCCAGTTCAAGTGCCACTGTTGTGTTTCAAATTTGATGTACTAGTCCATTTTTGAAGAACTTTTTGGTGAAAGGGAGGTCCAAACAGTTTAATCTTGGTCTCCATAGGTTTCAATTTCCTGTTTTAGAATATAGAGAATTAATATATGTCCAAACAGCTTAATCTTGACAGATTCTTAGGCAGGTAGAGAATTAAGGAGCCCAACTGCTTAATCTGGGCCCTTGGAAGAAATAAAGGTAGTTTTAGATAGGAGGACAGAAAAAGAAAATTTGAAAAACTAGGTCTGCAAGCCTAAGTGCACCCAAACCCAAAAGAAGAAAAAATGCTAGGTAAGTACGCTGGGTAGGTAGTTTTGAGGTTGCACAATGTTGATTTGTGATCAATTTTATATTTTCAAGTGTCATATCTGTTCAAGTCACAATTATCAGGCAAGTTTCATATGGAGGAGCTCAAGCAAGGTGTTACTAACTTCCCCCTTCTTCCTCATTCCCCAAAACATTCACTAACTTCCCCAAAGAGGTCAAGATCTGCTTGATATCTTAGTGTCATCATTTTCATATCAAAATGCCTTGGTAAAGATTTGCTTTACTCAAGGAATGGTCATTCCCTTTATGGATCATCTTCCCCTAAAAGCCTGAGATTCACATACTTAGGCTTTCATATCACCTGTCATATTAACTGCTAACTTTTACTATGTAGCTCCCTATCTATTTCCCCTTCCCCTACTAAAAACTATGTTTATAACTCCCCTATATACTTATACCCCCCCCCCCCCTTTGGTTGAAAAATAACCATAAAAGTTCACTTGGGAGTTGCTAAGTTTATCTGGAACTTAGTAACAACCCTCCTTTTGTCTCAAAAAACCATCTTACAATGCAAAGGACCCCTTCCTATGCATTAAGTCCCCCCTATAAAGTATAAAAACCTCTTTGTGATGCCCTTGGACTCATTCCATGGCATAAATTCCTCCTTCTATTGCATAAAACCTAGGCTCCGCCCCTTTTTCTAAAGTCCCGCTTGCAAATAAATTAACCCCACTCGAATTTAACCCCAAAACCCACTTTTCCTAAAGTTTTCTACCCCCGCTGAATTAAAAAATTAAAATTAATTAGCGTGCGGCCCCCGCATTATCCACTCGCCACCTCGCCTTATCCACCAGCCGTTAGATCTGGCGTGCCCGCGATCTACGGTGGGCGGGTCTTTTCATGCCTCGACATGCCGAGGGTTAGCGCCCGGGAGATCGGCGGTTTTGTCGTCATACCCCTGCCACGCGTCGCCCTCCCGACTGTGGCGGAGCCCCCTTGCCAATACCACCCAGGCGCAAGAGTGGTGCGCCTGAAACCGGAAACCGCCCTCCCCTTGCGTGATGTAAGCGCCACATCAGCCGCCAAGTTGCCACCAACTTACCCCTTCCTACCCGCGCCTTGCTGATATCACCCTACCATCGTGTCCCTACCACGTCATCACCCCGCCGTACTGCCACATCACCCTGCTGACGTCACACCCATACAAGAGGGTCCCACTGCTAACGTCATCCATCGTACCGCTGACATCATGTTGACGTTAGCAGCCAAAAAATTGCACAAGTGCAAAATCATTGCTTTGGAATCCCGGAATGAAAAACAGAGGCAGTTTTCAATGCGCGATTAGCGCTAATCGCGCATCGCTTCGGGAAATGGGCCAAAGTGGGGAATCTTTTGATTCCTCAGCCAGTTTTGCACCGAAAAGGGCAGAAAAGGCCTAATTTTGCAGTTTTTAGTGTATCAGAAGGAAGAGAGAGGCCTGATCCAGGCATTAAAGAATATTAGAGAAAGTATGAAGCCAAAATCCATGTCAAAGAAAATCAGGTAGCAGCAAAGTGTATCAGAGTTGCGGCGAAGTGTATCAGTGAAGATCTATCAGTGGCTCAAAGCAAATGAAGCATTAAAGAACCATCCAACAAAGTCAAAGAAGTAGTAAAGGCCATTTAAAGGCACTCAAATCACACTTACTGCACATTAAATTCACAAAAGATCAGTGGACCAAAGCTCAAGGCACAGTTATTGTAGAACCATTGCACCTAGCCACAGAGGACACCACATTAACTCGTTTTGATCCAGCTGCCTTTGGCGCAGCCCGAGGAATATTTACTTGTACTTAATTACAACACAAGTTAGATTTAAATATGTTTTTTCCCATAGACCTGTTTAGGTCGGCTGTAATAAATACTTTTGTGATATTTTACCTATATATACCAACCTGAACAATGTAATGAGGGTTGGCTTTTGTTGGTTAGATGTTATGCTGAGTAGAGACTCGCACTGTATGTCTGATAATTTCTATAATCAAAGACTACTTACGAGCTTGGAGAATGAATTGTGTACTGTGTTTAATGGTTGAAGAGTGACTATGGAATTCCTGTGCTGATACATGACTCAATAAGTGTTTCTTACCTCTGTATTTTCCATCCATATATCATTATCTAAGCAGTAGAAAGAAAGATTAGCTTACAACTTGTTTAATTGCACTCTATGCTCAATTTCTGTTGTTTCTTTATGTTTTTCATCTGTTTTAGGCATAAATATGAATTCCATCTGGCTCATGTTTGCCCTAATTCACCATGTATGACAGTTATCCAGGGTTTCTTAATTGCCCCTAGATAGAGCTCATTTTCCTTCCCTCTGTTAAGCTTATTGAGAGATTCTTAATTGCCTCTCATTCCTTACATTTCACTCCATCTCTTTAGCTTGAAGGTTGTTTCATGTGCAGCTACCATGCTCCATATTCCTCTTGTGATCAAGAAATCCTACCTGCGGTCCTACTCCTTGACTCCATGCCCAATGGTTTGAAATTTATCATTCTATGCATGCCTCTCTGCTTGAAAGCATCTTCCTTCCATTCAAACACCATCCAAACCTAAACAAAACCAATTGAACCCAATAACTAGCCTAAAATCATCATCAACAAAGCTAAATCATCAAGAGAGAGCCCTCTCTGATTATAGGTGGGCTAGAACCTATAATCCAAAGATTAGTTTGTGGTTACCTTGGTCGTATCCCTTCAGGAGCTTAGGGACAACCTAAGTGATAACATAATGGCGACTCCACTGGGGAACTTCCTTAGATAATCTCTCAAACCGGTTCGAAGCTCCGCAGAAGAAGAAACCGACCTTTAAAAGTTTCTGTTAACCTGTATTCTTAGAAAAATTCCCAAGAAAAACAAGTTAGAAGCTGGCTCCCAAGAAGCATTCACGTTATACAAGATCAAATCCAGATCCAAATCCCCTAGCTATTTTTTATAACCCCAATATAATTCCTAAGATCCTTAGAAGACAGGAGCAGCAAGAAGATTTTGCTGATACTAGTCCCGAAACAGTTTAGCCTAGTAGTTTTTCAACCCCTGTCAAAGTTATGTTCCGTTCAAACCCTACTTCCCCTTGTTCATCATCCACTTCTACAAACCATGTTTCCACACCTCCATGCACTGGGAATACCACCACTACTACTCCAATTATCCCAGTTGCCCCGGTTGTTCCACTTATCCCAGTTGTTCCACTTATTCCAATTGTTATGGCTAATAGATATGCACCTTTACAGCTACCTGCAAATCCCGGGGCTATGCCTCAGGATTACTAGACTAAAATAACCTATTTTGATGGCACAAATTCCTGCACAGCCCTTCAGCATACTAAGAAAATGCAGGATTACTTCGAGAGTTATGAGATTGATGATGACAGTGTGAGAATGAAGATTTTTGTCCAAAGCTTGACAGGTGATGTCAGAACCTGGTTTAGAGCACTCCCAGCCCATTCCATAGGAGACCCAGAAGCCTTATATCAGTCATTTATCAATAGATGGGAGAAAAAGAAGGACCCCTGGCACATATTATCTGAGTATGACACTATTAAAAGAGGCCCTCAGGAAACTGTGCTGGATTACTGTGCAAGGTTCAATAATGTCTACAATGCAATACCACAGAACTTAAGACCTCCACCTGATCTTTCTTTGTACAAATTCCCTGATGGTTTTGACGCTGAAATGGCTTATCAGCTAAGGGAAAGAGCCCCTCAAAGCCTTGCAGAGATGCAAAATGTTGCTGTTAGCGTGGAGGCAAACCTAATTGCCAAAAGAAATAGAGCTAGAACCGAGAGAAGAACTACCTTTAAGGAAGAACCCTCAGCCTTAGACCAGAAGTTGGACACTATTATCAATGGCATGCATAGGCTGGGAGACAGAGTAGAGAGTGTTGAGAGGAAATCATCATGGGAAGGGCAACAACCCAACACCATAAGGAATCCAAACTTCAAGAAAAATCAAACCATAAATGCTGGAAGAGCTAGTCCTGACCATGATATTAGGCCTCCTTTCCAAGAAAACTACACAGAAGCATCCACATCCAGTGAGCCCACAGAAGAGAATCACATAAACTTGACATATTCGAAAAATGAGCAGCAAATCTTTCTCACTCAAGAAGACCAAGACTCCCTGATATAAAACAATTTCAGACCAAGTCAGGAGAGTCTTTTGACTTTAAACAAGGCTATGATTCTGCTGTATATGAAGTCCATAAACAATACAAGCTGAGAACAAGAACCATTGAAGTCCCTGCGCCAAACAGAGCCAAGGACAGCAAACAACCCAATAAGATTAAAGACAAGGTTGTCATAACAGAACCAGCTGATATCGCTGTCCCAAACCTGCATCAAGTGACTATAGAGGACATATCACACATACAGCCTCCTACTGACCAGCCTATACCTTCTTCTTCCTCAAAAGAAAATTTAAACAACGCTCCTAAAAATCTTCCCAAAACAGAAATACCGCAAACAGTCATTCATCACAATATTGAAAATCAAAAATAAAACACAAAAAACACGCTTGAAAGGGAGAAATCTGCTGTTGTTAACATAAAGATTCCATTAGAGAAACCATTCAATTTAGAAGCAGAGATTGGAAAACTTAAAATATCCATCCCCCTCTCAGAACTTGCCAAACATGATGTATATAAGCAACAAATTCAAAGATCACTTCAACTACCAGAGGTCAGGGATGATGTAAACGTTTTAGATGATACCCCTGAGCTGCTGTTTGGTCTAGAAGTTAATGGAAAAACAACATATGGATCTGTTCCACCTTTTTATGTCAGTCTGCACATACATGACAAAATCTTGCACATTGCTATGTTTGACTCAGGTGCCTCACACAATCTTATGCCCAAAGCTGTGATGGAAAAGCTAAACCTTGATATCACAAGACCTTACAAAGATCTATATTCCTTTGACTCAAGTCAAGTCAAGTGTTTAGGCTTAATCAAAGACCTTTGTGTGTCTTTATTCCAATTTCCCAACAAGACAATCCTAATGGACGTAGTAGTTGCTGACATTCCCACAAAATATGGTATGCTCCTATCAAGATTGTGGGGAGCAAAACTTCAAGGATCCCTCCAACTCGACCTCTCTTATGCCACTATTTCTGTCTTTGGGAAACCAAAGAGACTGTATAGAGAAACACTGATGAAGTATGTTGTGAGTAGTGAGGAGATGCCCCAAAATTTTCCAATTTACTCAATCCATTCTGATATGGATTCTTTTATTCTTTTCGATGATGACATCAATCCTCCAACTGATGAGAAGCCTCTAGCTTCAGAGCTAGAGACATGCATAAATGAAAAACTGGTTGCCCGTGCCCATGAAATAGTTTCAACAGCCAAGGAAGCCAACAAACAAATAGAACCTCCCAAAACATAAATTTTAAATCTGCCCGAGCCTAAAATAAGTGAAACCCTTAATACAAACCAAAAGCAAGAAATCAGATGGTATTTAGAGTTTGATGGTTCTGGCAACAAGTTAGGAGCAGGCGCAGGTGTATGGATTCACAATACACATGACAATCATGCAGAAGGCCATGCCTACAGACTAAATTTCAGATGTACCAACAACATGGCAGAGTATGAAGCTCTCCTCTTAGGCCTAAAATTGCTCAAAGTCCTAGGAGCCAGAAAAGTGTCCATTCTAGGCAACTCTGATTTGATCATCCAACAGATGAAGGGAAACTTCGTTACTAATGACAATAGGATGAGGGCTTATAGGACTGCTGCAACAGACATACTTAACACCTTCGTTGAATCCGAGCTTGCCAAGATTTCCAGAAATCATAACATACATGCACACAGCCTAACCACTTTTTCTAGTACATGCAAGCTTCCCTTTGAGCCAAATCACCATTTTACTGCTGAGATAAAACACAAGCTTGCTATTCCTAACAATATTAGAGATTGGCAAGTATTTGAAAATGATGCCCACATTAACATTTTCCTCACTCTTGAGGGTGAGTTTTCAAATTTAAACATTGACATGGAGGCCGTGAACAATTCCCAACAACAAACAAATGAAAATCAACAGGCTGTAACAGCTGCAACAGCAAAACAAATCCTATACCCAACTGTATTTGATAATACAAACATAGAACAACTGAAACAAATTCAGTTAGAGGAAACAACCAAAGCATAGGTTGAGTTCATTGATCTGAAGAATAATTTTTTGCCTGCTGGCCTTACTCCATTAGAAGATATGTTTGATGACAATGATGTGCCCAAAAATCCAAAAATGGAGCCTTTAAATGCTGCTATAGAAGAACACAACATAGGGACAACAGAAAATCCTAGAATGATTAAATTGTCCAAAAATCTGCCCCCTGATCAAAAACCAAAATATGTGGATTTGTTTAAAGAATTCCAAGATGTATTTGCTTGGAGTTATGAGGACTTGAAGTCCTATGACACCTCAGTGATTCAACATACCATTCCCTTAAAACCAAATCAAAAACCGTTCAAGCAGAAACTTAGAAGAATAAACCCTATGCTTCTTCCCCTCATTGAGAAGGAAGTAAAGAGAATGTTTGAAGTAGGCATTATAGCACCCATCAGATTTTCTGAATGGGTATCCAATCTAGTTCCCACAAGAAAAAAATCAGGCAAGATTAGACTGTGTGTAGACCTAAGAAATTTAAACCAGGTCTCCTTAAAAGACCACTACCCTTTGCCCAAAATGGACCACATCCTACAAAGAGTAGTGGGGTCCTCTAGAATTTCATTACTAGATGGATTCTCAGGTTTCAATCAAATACTTGTTCACCGGAATGACCAAGACAAGACAGCCTTTACCACACTGTGGGGAACATTTAAGTATGTTAAAATGCCTTTTGGGCTAAAGAACACTGGTGCTACCTTTCAAAGGGAAATGGATATTGCATTTGCCAAGGAAATCCATGAATTCTTTGTTGTCTATCTTGATGACTTAACCCCTTTCTCCAAATCTGATCAAGAGCGCCTCAAACAGTTTAGGCAAATTTTCATGACATGCAGGAAATATGGCATTTCCTTGAACCCCAAGAAGTCCTTGTTTGGCCTTGAGGAAGGTAAGTTGCTAGGCCACATCATCTCAAAAGACAGTATCAAAATCGATCCGGAAAGAATTCAAGCAATCCTCCAAATCCCATATCCAAGAAACATAAAAGAGCTACAAGCATTCCTTGGAAAGATCAATTTCCTAAGGAGATTTATCCCAAATTTAGCTGAATTGATAAGATTGTTAAGCAACATGTTAAAAAAGGATGCCAAGATAAGATGGTCTCTTGAAACCAAGCAGGCTTTTGAGAGTATCAAGGCTGCCTTGACTCAAACACCTGTTCTCATAAGTCCGCAGTTTGACAAGGATTTTATCATCTTCTCCTTTGCCTCAGATCACACGATAGCTGCTATTCTTTTTCAAAAGGATGATCAAGGGAATGAAAATCCTATCGCATTTTTTAGCTAAGCCTTAAGAGACGCACCCTTGAAGTACCAAATCATGGAAAAACAGGTGTATGCCCTTGTCAAAGCCATAAAAGACTTCAGAGTTTATATCCTATACTCACATGTGATTGCCTATGTCCCAAACTCTGCTGTAAAACACATATTGACTCAAGAGGGACTAGAAGGCAAAAGAGGCAAACAGATTGCCAGTATTCTTGAATACAACATTGAGATAAAACCCACCAAGCTGATAAAGGGACAAGGTATTGCCAAACTAATGTCCGAAACAAATCTTCAGGCCTTAGACATCAACCAGTCGGACAATGAACAGGAGCTGGTGACTCCACAGATCAGTGAAACCTTTTTACAATCCCCATGGTATGCCGATATTTTCTATGTATTGTTAAACCTGTGTGCTCCCCTGGGATTGTCCAGAACTAAGAAAAGATGTTTGAAGATGAAAGCTCTAAAGTTCTGTGTCTTAGATGGTGCCCTATTTTGGAAAAATCATGAAGGAATACTGCTAAACTGTTTAACCATAAATGAAACTAACAGCATCATGAAAGAATTCCATGCAGGGGACTGTGGAGGGCATCTATATTGGAAGTCCACTGCTGACAATATTTTAAGGGCTGGTTATTATTGGCCCTCTCTATTTGCAGATGTCAAAAAATTTGTTGTCTCATGTCACAAGTGCCAAATCTTTGAAGGAAAAAGAAAACTGCTCCCTTTGCCCCTTAAGCCTATCTCAACTGAACATCCTTTTCAACAATGGGGTCTTGACTTCATAGGTGAAATCCACCCCTCTTCCTTAGGCTAGCACAAGTGGATTTTAATAGCCACTGACTATTTCACCAAGTGGATTGAGACCATCCCATGTAGGCAAGCCAATGACTCCACTATTATCCAGTTCCTTGAAGAAAATATCCTTTCTAGACTTGGCTGCCCTGAGAAAATCATCACTGACAATGTTGCTGCTTTCAAATCCAAAAAAATGATCAACTTATGCCATAAGTTCCACATTACCTTGGGCCACTCTTTAGCCTACTATCCTCAAGGTAATGGCCTGGCCGAATCATCCAATAAAAGCCTCATCAACATCATAAAGAAAGTGTTGGAAGATAACAAGAAGAATTGGCACAGGAAGCTCACAAATGCCCTATGGGCAAACACACTTTCAACCAAGAAATCCATTGGGATGAGCCCCTATGAGCTAGTATATGGCCTGGAAGCCAAATTTCCTTCGTCTTTGGGCATTCCTACTATCAAACTGTTACAGGAGATTCAGGCTGAACCAAATGATATTCAAAGAAGAGTTAATCAGACCATTCATCTTCAGCAAACCAAAGAGCAAGTGTATGATAGAGCTCATATTTTGCAAGAAACGCTCAAACTAATGTTTGATAAGAGAGCCAAGGCTGAGGATTTCTGTGTGGGCAGCAAAGTTCTAAGGTGGAATTCACGAAGAGAAGGCAAAGGCAAACATGCTAAGTTTGATTTTCTGTGGAAAGGTCTATTCATTATCAGCGCAGTGCAAGGAAACAACACATATTTCCTCAAATCTGAAGATGGCAGCACAGCTGAAGAAGGCCCTGTAAATGGCCGAATGCTAAAACATTATCATGATACCTTTCGTTGAAGATCTCACAGCAAGATCATGTCTGTACATAAATGTTAGTATATATCAGCATTTTATTTTGTTTGCATGAAAAAATCCGGGCAATACAGCACGCAGAAGAAAGCAAGCGGTGCTACACAGGTCAAAGACATTTCGGTTGAGGGGAAGTGCTGTTCTCATTTCCACAGTTTCAATTATCCAACAGTCAGCACTAAAAATTTCAATTTACAGCAACAATAGAAGATCCAGGCAATCTGACCTGTTGTTCTTGACTTTTCATAAGGAAAAGCCATCCCCAAGTGGAGCCACTATTAGCCTCCTACTGCAGTAGGTTACTCATCTTTCATGATTGACATTTTTACATGCCAAAGTCATTCTTTGCATGCTACAATGTTCCATATTTGCTATAGATGCCAAAAAAGGAGGCCAGGAGAATGTGCCAGTTCAAGTGGCACTGTTGTGTTTCAAATTTGATGCATTAGTCCATTTTTGAAGAACTTTTTGGTGAAAGGGAGGTCCAAACAGTTTAATCTTGGTCTTCCTAGGTTTCAATTTCCTGTTTTAGAATATAGAGAATTGATATCTGTCCAAATAGCTTAATCTTGACAGATTCTTAGGCAGGTAGAGAATTAAGGAGCCCAACTGCTTAATCTGGGCCCTTGGAAGAAATAAGGGTAGTTTTAGATAGGAGGACAAAAAGAAAAGTTGAAAAACTGGGTCTGCAAGCCTAAGTGCACCCAAACCAAAAATAAGAAAAATTGCTAGGTAAGTAGACTAGTTAGGTAGTTTTGAGGTTGCAGAATGTTGATTTGTGATTAATTTTATATTTTCAAGTGTCATATCTGTTCAGGTCACAATTATCAGGCAAGTTTCATATGGAGGAGCTCAAGTAAGGCGTGACTAACCTCCCCCTTTTTCCTCATTCCCCAAAACACTCACTAACTTCCCCAAAGAGGTCAAGATCTTCTTGGTATCTCTTAGTGTCATCATTTTCATATCAAAATGCCTTGGTAAAGATTTGCTTTACTCAAGGAATGGTCATTCCCTTTATGGACCATATTCCCCTAAAAGCCTGAGATTCACATACTTAGCGCTTTCATATCACCTGTCATATTAACTGCTAACTTTTACTATGTAGCTCCCTATCTATTTCCCCTTACCCTACTAAAAACTATGTTTATAACTCCCCTATATACTTATCCCCCCCGCTTTGGTTGAAAAATAACCATAAAAGCTCACTTAGGAGTTGCTAAGTTTACCTGGAACTTAGTAACAACCCTCCTTTTGTCTCAAAAAGCCATCTTCCAATGCAAATGACCCCTTCCTATGCATTAAGTCCCCCCTCTAAATTATAAAAACCTCTTTGTGATGCCCTTGGACTCATTCCATGGCATAAATTCCTCCTTCTGTTGCATAAAACCTAGGCTCCGCCCCTTTTTCTAAAGTCCCGCTTGCAAATAAATTAGCCCCACTCAGATTTAACCCCAAAACCCACTTTTCCTAAAGTTTTCTACCTCCGCCGAATTAAAAAAATAAAATTAATTAGCGCGCGGCCCCCGCATTATCCGCCCGCTACCTCACCTTATCCACCAACCATCAGATCCGGCGCGCCCGCGATCTATGGTGGGCGGGTCTTTTCATGCCCCAACATGGCGAGGGTTAGCGCCCGGGAGATCGGCAGTTTTGCCGTCGTACCCCTGCCATGCGTTTCCCTCCTGGCTGTAGTGGAGCCGCCCCTGCCAATACCGCCCAGGCGCAAGAGCGGTGCGCTCGAAACTGGAAACCACCCTCCCCTTGCGTGACGCAAGCGCCACGTCAGCCGCCAAGTTGCCGCCAACTTACACCTTCCTGCCCGCGCCTTCCTAACATCACCTTGCCACCGTGTCCCTGCCACGTCATCACCCCGTCATACTGCCACATCACCCTGCTAACGTCACACCCGTACAAGAGGGTCCCACTGCTGACGTCATGCTGACATCATCCGCCGTACCCCTGACATCATGCTGACGTCAGCAGCCAAAAAATCACGCAAGTGCAAAATCGTCGCTTCGGAAGCCCGAAATAAAAAACAGAGGCATTTTTCGATGCGCAAATCTTTGGGGAATCTTTTGATTCCTCAGCCATTTTTGCGCCGAAAAGGGAAGAAAACGCCCGATTTTGCAGTTTTTAGTGTATCAGAAGGAAGAGAGAGGCCCGATCCAGGCATTAAAGAATATCAGAGCAAGTATGAAGCTAAAATCCATGTCAGAGAAAATCAGGTAGCGGAAAAGTGTATCAGAGTTGAGGCGAAGTGTATCAGTGAAGATCTATCAGCGGCTCAAGCAAATGAAGCATTAAAGAACTATCCAGCAAAGTCAAAGAAGCAGTAAAGGCCATTTAAAGGCACTCAAATCACACCTACTGCACATTAAATTCACAAAATATTAGTGGACCAAAGCTCAAGTCACAGTTATTGCAGAACCACTGCACCCAGCCACAGAGGACACCACATTAACTCGTTTTGATCTAGCTGCCTTTGGCGCAGCCCGAGGAATATTTACTTGCACTTAATTACAACACAAGTTAGATTTAAATATGTTTTTTACCGCAAACCTGTTTAGGTCGGCTGTAATAAATACTTTTGTGATATTTTACCTATATATATCGCCCTGAACAATGTAATGAGGGTTGGTTTTGTTGGTTAGATGTTATGTTGAGCAGAGACTCGCATTGTATGTCTGATAATTTATATAATCAAAGACTGCTTACGAGCTTGGATAATGAATTGTGTACTGTGTTTAATGGTTGAAGAGTGACTATGGAATTCCTGTGCTGATACATGACTCAATAATTGTTTCTTACCTCTGTATTTTCCATCCATATATCATTATCTAAGCAGTAGAAAGAAAGATTAGCTTACAACTTGTTTAATTTCACTCTATGCTCAATTTCTGTTGTTTCTTTATGTTTTTCATCTGTTTTAGGAATAAATATGAATTCCATCTGGCTCATGTTTGCCCTAATTCACCATGTATGACAGTTATCCAGGGATTCTTAACTGCCCCTAGATAGAGCTCATTTTCCTTCCCTTTGTTAAGCTTATTGAGAGATTCTTAATTGCCTCTCATTCCTTACATTTCACTCCATCTCTTTAGCTTGAAGGTTGTTTCATGTGTAGCTACCTTGCTCCATATTCCTCTTGTGATCAAGAAAGCCTACCTGTGGTCCTACTCCTTGACTCCATGCCCAATGGTTTGAAACTTATCATTCTATGCATGCCTCTCTGCTTGAAAGCATCTTCCTTCCATTCAAACACCATCCAAACCTAAACAAAACCCACTGAACCCATTAGCTAGCCTAAAATCATCATCAACAAATCTAAATCATCAAGAGAGAGCCCTCTCTGATTACAGGTGGGCTAGAACCTGCAATCCAAATATTGGTTTGTGGTTACCTCGGTCGTATCCCTTCAGGAGCTTAGGGACAACCTGAGTGATAACAACGACAACTATAAAAATCCTCCCTTTTGAACCACCTGAGATTGTTCCCTCGATTTATATGACTGTCCAAAATGTGGATTCGGAATGGAACTTGGGCAATATTTCCAAGACTATTCTCATCGATATCTCAGTGAAAACAAGTATCATGGAAAACATTTAGATTGGAGCCGACTGCAATCCTAAGGAAATTGCAAGCTTCACCTACCTTTTCAAGGAATTATATTATGTATTCGCTTGGTCTTATGAGGAAATGTTCGTCATAGATCCTTCTATAGCCAAGCACGAGATCAAGGTCTATGACAATGTTAGGCTTGTTTGACAAAGGCTTCAATCAATCCACACCCACAAAACATCACCTATCAAGACTGATGTGGAAAAATTATTATGTGTTGGTTTTAGCTATCTCATTCCCTTGACCGAATGGGTTTCTAATCTGGTTCCCATAGACGAAAAACAAGGGACCATCCGTGTCTGTGTTGACTACCATAATTTGAATGACACATGTCCAAAATTCGATTATTTGACTCCGTTCATCAACGATTTCGCCAGTTTTTAGTCCTTCTCCTTCATGGATGGCTTCTCAGGCTATAACTAGATCGCTATAAAACTAGCGAACTAGCCCAAAACCGCCTTCATTTGTCCTTGCAGCATATTTTCATATCGAAAGCTCCCATTTGGTCTGAAGAATGCAGGTACAAACCTTCAAAGCACCATGGACTATTCATTTCATGATATCAAACATAATTTTCAAGCTTACTTCGATTATCTTTCAACTCATTCCATGAAACGAGCCCAACACCTAGCTCACCTTTGAGCAATATTTCTTAGGTGTAGGTTCTATAACATCCATCTCAATCCACATAAATGCATATTCTTGTTCCATTTTTGACACCTTCTTGGTTTCATTGTCTCTAAGCATTGGATAAGGGTTGACCTCGATAAGGTAAAGGTGATTACTCAATTTCTCACACCACAATCCATATTACAACTCCAAATTTTGCAAGGGAAGGAAAACTTCTTATGTCTTTTCATTGTGAATTATGTTGAACTAACGAGATGATTTATGTGCCTACTAAAGAAAGTAGTTCCATACTTATGGGACTATCAAGCCCAATGATCATTTGATGCCTTGAAAGAGGCACTCATATCTGCCCCATTCCTCAATTCTCCTGACTATTCACACGACTTTCTCTTATACCTAGCAACCTCGCCATCCTCCATCGAGTATGGTGTTCGTCCAAATTCATGATGATCATAGTGAGAATGTGATCTATTATCTCTCAGAAGGCCTTGTTGGGCCCAAACTATGATATCCACATGTGGAGAAACTATCCTTTGCAGTTGTCTTTGTTGTCAATCGCTTCCGACACTACATCTTGCTATGACAAACTATTATCATTGCCTTAGAGTATCCCATGAGACACATTCTGTCTCTTCAAGTCATTGGAGGGAAATATTCCAAATGGATTGTTATCCTCTAACAATTTGATCTAGTTTTTCCCACTGCCAAGGCTAAAAAATCCCTAGTATTTGTTGAATTATTGCCATACCTTCCCATAGTCGACCCAAATGAGGTAGTCCATGTTTGGTCAATTTAATGTTATTAAATTGCAAGCATAAATTATCAACCAAAGTTGGTAAACTTATAAAGTGCAAGTGCACTATAGATGTTAGAAGCCTTTCCTTTAGTTTGTAAGATGATGGTTATATTTGTTTTGGGATTTTCGTTGTTATCTAGGTTCCTATTAGATTAGAGTTATATTTCTACAAATTAATAAGTGGAAGTTAAGCTATTTCTAGACTAATCTACCATGTCATATCTATATTGAGTATCATTCTAAAACATTTTATATTAATCATGCTAACATTATGAATCTATCCTAAACACCTTGTTGTAATAAATCAGAGTATTGAAATTCAAATGATTCTAAGAGCAAGAAAACGATCCTTCAAAAGTTGTTTGCAAAGTATATACAAATTATGATTCTAAAAAGCATGAAAGTAATCTTCTAACACTAACTACAAAATATATACAATTTCTTATTCTAAAAGCATAAAAACATTGACTATAATTAAGCGAAAAACGTTGAAGAAACTAAACCATTAAACGACTATGAAGATATTTAAGCATAAACGAAATAACGAAATGATAAATGAAATAATGAGATTTAATTGAGTTATAATGAAAATGATGAAATAACGAAACAAGGAAACTAAACTAGAATGAAATTACAATACGATAACAGAAGGCAATAAAATGAAATAAACTAAACCTCGATTGTCTACAGGGTCCCTCCACATACAGTAGGTGTAAATCATGCTCACATACGCATCGAATAACAAAAAGGTAACTTTAATTCCATACGAGAACAAATGTTTGTTTCACAATTCTTCGGAGATTTAGTTATTACTTCCTTCCTCTTATCCTTTATAGAGGATACATGTTTATATATAAAATGTGTGCTCAATAGTGTGAGACTTCTATGTCTACATGTCTTTTAATCAATCCTTATCCAAATTCGAAACTTAACAGAAAAAGCGTTATGTCAATGATTTTCTATTTGGAAAGAAAATCAAAGAAACATGATGCATTCGGACTTCTGCTACTACGTGTTTGACCCGTGCATTTGACCATGCCACTGTGTGATTCCTTCAATGAATTAGCTCGAGTGAATTGAAGCAGATCCTTGAGGGGATCAATCCTCAACCACCTGTGTGCTTCTTTGCTTCGTTGGTGCACCAAAACCCCACAAACCATGCAGATAGTTGCATATTTGTAAAATAGCTACAGAATCATGTTAATTTTGTAGATAATGTAATCTTTAACATAATAATAAGGCACATTAACGAATATGAAAAATAATACATATGAGAGCTTTTACCTTATCAAATATATGGTTTACTGCTTTTATTGAGTTGATAGTGATGAAGAAAAATAGGAAAATGGAGGAAAAAGGGTGTTAAAACAAAACATTTATGGAACTCTCATTCCCCCATACTAAAGATTTTGTATGTCCTCATACAAAACACAAAATTGATATCTTTTTTAAACTACTGCATTTTCTTGGACACTTCTGCCAGTACATCTAACTTCATCATTTTCACTTTCTTACCAGTCATTTACATCCTTGGTTTTCTCATGAGGATCTTGTATTTCAAGTTTATAATCTATCTCTATAAAGACCTATTTTTCTTTTTTAGTTTCTTGTTCTTCTTAAACCACAAATGATCCGGATTTAAACAGGAATGCAATAAAATACAGAGATAACCATATACACAAAGATGCAGCGGAAATAATACTTCATTTCATTAATGGAAAATACTGAAATATGCTTACAACCATAAATGGAAATAAACCAGCTAGGGCGATGGTAGCTTATCTCTGAGAAAAGATGTGGTCACGACATGCCTCTGAACTGTTCCGAACTGTGTTACAATGAGGCTCGAAGGCCTATTTATTGTTGAGAAAGAATGGAAAACCCTTCACATTCCAAAACCTACCCCTAGAAGATGAAAAGCCAAATTGTGGGCCCCGTTTTGGGTAAATTGGTACATCAATTTCCCGGGGTCGTAACTTTGGCATACGATCTCCGTTTGACGCGTATGATAGCTCATTAGAAAGATCTATCCGAGAACTACCACTTTGGGAAGGGAAACATCAGTTTATGGACCCATGTTGCCCCCATATTTCCCAAAAAACGTCATTTAGGGCCTCAAAACAGCTCTGGAAGTTCAGGACCCGAAAAAACTGCTAAAAATAGTAAATTGTGCTACAATTACAGAAACTGGAAAACTGAAAGAGATAGTTGCAGGGGTCCAAATGGGATAGGTGGGTGGCCACCAACATCCACCTGGATCATTCCTCCCCCCTTAGGAAGCAATGGTCCCCATTGTGTTGAGTTTCTCCATCTACTGAACTTGTCCTGCAATCTCTGATGTGTCCAATAATGGTGGGAAGCATGGTCGACGACGGTCCACATTGAACACTTGGTGCAGGAAAAGGAATGGAGGAATTATGTGCTCCAAAGAATTATTTCCCATAGCCTTGGTACTGCTGTAAGGACCTTGTCGGAGTGGTCTGAGCTTCTAATGGGTTCTGGTAAGGCGTTCTTTCTGTCGATGCAACCAGACTTTGTTGCCCACCTGAAACTTGTGTGGTACCCCTATGGGTGAGGAGAATTTATTCTTGTGTTCTGTCGTGACCATATCCCTTTGCTGCTGCTGTTGTGTGGAGGAACCCTTTGCGAGGGTCATGGATGTGGTGACAATCTTCCCCTTACTTTGGGAGTGAACCAAAAAGGTGAATTTCCTGGTCTGGGAGATGAGCTTGCTGCCTTTCTTAGCAGTGATCAAAGATGTGGCAGTAGGTGGGGCTACCTCCAGTATCCTGTATAATGAATTATTCAAAGAAATAATGACAGCACGAGGCCTTGAATCATACACAGCATGTCGCCTCTACAAGTATGGCTGGCCTAATAGTACATCACAAACATCCAGAGGTGTAACATCACACAATACCTTGTCCGTGAAGGGCTTGATGCTGTAGGAAAGGCGGTACTGCTGGCGAACTTTGAGATCTCATCCTTTGTGAAGCCACCTAATACTATATGGCTGCAGGTGTGGTGTAGTAAGTGGGCCCAACCGCTTCACGACCTCTGCTGAAACGAGGTTCTTTTGGCTTCCACTGTCAACAATGAATTGTAGCGGTGAACCCTTCACCCACATTTGTGAGAGGAAAAGGCGCTCCCCTTCCTCTGGGTCTTTAGGCTCATTCTTTTGGATCTTGGCGGTGGCAACGGTGGCACTGGGCTCCGCATCAAAGATCTGCTTCCCTTTGCCATTCCCCTTGTCGGGTTCTGGTTCAGTGTTGGAACATGCATCTGATTCGGTAACCTTCAACTCGGCCACTAGCGACTGCTTGGTCCAACACTCACTTGTGTTATGAGTGGGACTCTTGTGGAACTCACACCACTTTCATGTGTCCTTCTTTGGCTTCATGGTGTTGTTCTTTTCTTGCGGCTTCGACGGGTTGTCTTGGGTCACCCAGCCTTGGCTTTGTCCTTTGGGCTTCGGATTTGCAGATCCAAAATCTCGCTTCTTCTGTTTGAACTTTTGCTCAATTTTGACAGCGTATCGGTATGCTGTGCCAAGTGAGGAGATGTTCAAGAACTCCATCTCTTCCTGGATGTATCTATGTAGGCAACCACGGTATTTGAGCACCAGATGCAGCTCAGAATATTTGATACCCAACTGTGTGCGAAGGGTGTGAAAAATGTTTGTGCACTCTGGCACATCTTGGTCTTGTCCTTGCCGCAGTGTGGTCCATTTGATGTATTTGTCCTCATAGCATTTGAAAGGGTAGTACTGCTCCTTGACAGCATCCCGGAATGAATCCCATGTGGGTGTGGCTGAAAATAGTGAGCGTGTGCTTTCATCCTTCTGCTCGCAGTAGGTTTCCCACCAGTCCTTGACGTGGGGGGCTGCTTTGAGAAGAGCGAAAACATTCTTTTCCCGACTTGAAAATTCATGAACAGAAAAATATCCTTCTAGTAGATTTAACCATTTATCTACAACATCTATGTCTATTTTACCCTCCAAGATGGGGATTTCAAAATTAACTTGTACCTTAAAGGGCGTGGTGTTTCCAGAGTAGCTGCGGGAAGCCGATGCGTCGCCTCTGGGTAGCCACTGAAGGATCTGCGCAAAGCTATCCATCATCGTGTTCCTTTGCTGCTCGAGCGCTTCTTCGAGCAAGATTTTGATAGGATCTCCTACCCCCTCGTCTTTCTTCTCATCCGCCATGAGAGGCCATCGGGGTTTTCGAGGCTGGTCTTGTAAAGGTTCAACCAGTTCAAGCCCTAACTCCTTATATCTCAACCTCGTTGGGGACATGCAAAGAAAAATAGAGAAAAAGCAGACCGCTCTGATACCACTGATCCAGATTTAAACAGGAACGCAATAAAATACAGAGATAACCATATACACAAAGATGCAGTGGAAATAATACTTCAGTTCATTAATGGAAAATACTGAAATATGCTTACAACCATAAATGGAAATAAACCAGCTAGGGCGATGGTAGCTATCTCTGAGAAGAGATGTGGTCGCTACATGCCTCTGAACTGTGTTACAATGAGGCTCGAAGGCCTATTTATTGTTGAGAAACAGTGGAAAACCCTTCACATTCCAAAACCTAACCCTAGAAGATGAAACGCCACATTATGGGCCCTGTTTTGGGTAAATTGGTACATCAATTTCCCGAGGTCGTAACTTTGGCATACGATCTCCGTTTGACGCGTATGATAGCTCGTTAGAAATATCTATCTGAGAACTACCACTTTGGGAAGGGAAAAATCGATCCAAGGACCCATGTTGCCCTCATATTTCCCAAAAAACATCGTTTAGGGCCTCAAAATGGCTCCAAAAATTCAAGACCCGAAAAAACTGCTAAAAATAGTAAATTGTGCTACAATTACGGAAACTGAAACTGAAAGAGATAGTTATGGGGGTCCAAATGGGATAGGTGGGTGGCCACCAACATCCACCTGGATCAATAGACTTAGATGTAAAAGGAGGTTGTCACTCTTAGCTATTTGGATTTCATTATGTGATTTCAAGGCTTGATTTTCATTTTTAATGTCCTTGTTTAATGTCTCTACTTCGAAGATTTCTTGTTTTAATACATTGATTACTGGAGGTTCTTGAGGTTCGTTAAACTAGACTTCTTCTTCCTCTTGAATTGGAATTGATCTTCTAGTTGCATCCCTTGTCTCGAGGGATTCAATATAATCATAAATATCTTACTACACAAGATCAATTTCTAGCGTTCTTTGTCTTGGAATCTAAGGAGGTGAGGTGAAAGTTGGTGATGAAACCCTTGGTGATGAAACTCTTGGAGATGTTCTTGTAGAAATTCTTGAATCTTCTTCTGCCTCTGAGTCATATTTTGTTTCTTCATTGATATTCTCTATGCTCTTTGAGGTTAATTATTTTGTTGAGTTGAGTTTGGTACTCCTTCTTAGACCTATGACAGGGGTCTTTTGAGTTTTCTTCCTTTTTGTTTTAGGCTTCTCTATTTGAGGTGAAATCTTTGTCTCTTTACTGGATTTCTTTCTTCTAACATTTCTTTTGTTTATTTTTTATAAAACTTCTACAAGAGAGATCTCATCCCCTGACAATTCCTATGACTGCTTTGGTTCTGGTTCCAGTGTCTTATCAATTTTTCTTTTCCTTCCTCTCTTAGGTTTGTTACTATTTGGCTGCCTATGAGTTTCTTCCTGAAAGTGATTCCTTACTAAAAATATTTCCCAATTATCACCTATGTTTTGGAGATGAAATTCAACAAGTATTTTGATTAGACCATGGTGATACATTGTATTATCTATGAACTGAATTATCCTTTGAACATTCCCTAACATCTTTCTTAGACTATTCAGCAAGAAATATGGAAGATTTATCTCATTTTCTTCATGAAAATTCATTAGCAATTGACTATGATAGAAAAACATACATCCAAACCTTCCTTTGTTGGTAACAAATTTTTGGATTATTAGAAGCAAATTGCTCCACTTAATTTTCAATGTCGTGCTTGGGATGCCCCTTCTGAAAATGGTGGTGTCCATGCGTAGTTTATTTAGAAAAACCTTCTATTCTTCTCTTTCAATACCTCTATTTTTGAACCATTTTTCTCCCATACATAGCAGTCCAGTAGCTTTAGCTGTAAATGACTCTATCATTGTGAATTTGATGTCTCTTATCTCCACTTCTACTCCATCAAAATCCCAGGTGAAGGATTTGATCACTTCTTTATGGAAGCCATCGAATTTCTATATAAATTCTAGACACTGCACCTTCTTCAACAATTATTTTGTCTGTGGATACCCCTCCAAAAAATTCTTCCATGTTGGCTTTGTTCTAAATATCACTACCATGGCCTAGAAGCCTCATTTCAAAAATTGTTTTGTTTGACAGGGTAGGACTGCTTGATAGGGTTTTTAAAGTGGAAAGGCCGAGAGTCTGAGTGATGGAATAATGAGAGCATAGTTAGTAAGGCAGAATCTAATCGTTAAGATAATTCATGTTTATGATTTGGGTGATTGGTTTAATGGATTGGTATATGAATCGGGATATGAGTTATGATGACTGGGAGTGAATGGCAGATTATACACGATTTGACATGACATGATCAACTTTTTGCAATCATGATTTTGATTTTTGGTAGTACTGTGTCTTATAATTCATACATGTAATGTTTTGATCCCTATTATTAAATTAAAGAAGTGCATACCTTTGAAGTGTTTGCTTGCTAACCTTTGGTTTCCTTTTTTATGTTGTCTTCAGGTACTTTGTAGTAGAGGGAGTCAATCATTCCTTCAATTGTATCATCAGAAGTTTCTGTCAAATTGGTTGCAGAAAGTTATCAGAGCTACAAAAAATAAATAATTTTGTAGCTATTTATTTTTTTGAAAAGAAAGGGATAAAAGAAGAATTAAGATGCTAAGAATTCTTGGTTTTCACCTTGAATTTTCTGCATAAACATGCCAATAATTGTTGGTTTTCATGTTTATATATATATTTATATATATATATATATAATATATATATATATATATATATATATTATATATATGAAAAATAAAGTTTTTAAGGTGGAGAAGAAGAAGAATTATTCCTTACCAACTTCAAATTAGAGTTGTTTTGGAAAATCTTTACAAATTCCTCCTTGGTCATTGGCTTATGATAGATCCTGAGTTCATGTCCATTCACTAAGAGAGGAACTTTTTCTTCATCAATAGTCCTAATTTTGATTGCTCCATTATCAAAAACATTTTCAATCTCATAAGGGCCAAGCCAGTGAGTTTGAAACTTTCCTTGGAAATTCTTTAACTTTGAATCAAAGAGTAATGCCGAGTCCCTTAGCTAAAATTTTCTTTTTTTGATGTATTTACCATGCCATATGGATTTATGTTGTTGGAATAAACTAGTCTTATAGATAGAATCTTTTCTTATTTCATCAAGCTCATTGAGTTGTCCCATTCTTTGGTGCTTCTGATAAGTCAAGTTCCAACATGACTGTTGTCTTATATGTCTAAATATGGAACTTAATTGGAAATAGGACTTGCTTCCCATAAACAAGTTCATGACGAGTATGTCCTGTAATGTTTCTCCATGAGGTACGATAGGCCCATAAAGCTTCTAGAAGCTTTTTAGCCCAATCCCTTATATGCAAGTGAACTATCTTGGTGAGGATTGCTTCAATGACTTTGTTGGTAGACTCTACTTGTCCATTTGCTTGAGGACGGTATGGAGTAGATTTATTATGCTTGATTTTATATTCTTCCACTATCTTTTGCACTACTCTAGATGTAAATTTATTTCCTTGATATGTTACAATTTCTCTTGGGACACCAAAACAAGTAAAAATATCCTCCAAAAGAAATGAAACTACAACATTTTCATTAGCAAAATAAAGTGCTTTAGCTTCTTCCCATTTAGTAACATAATCATATATTTTTCTTGTTTTGAAGATGGATTAATTGGTCCAACAAAATCTAAAGCCCATTTTTCATAATTTTCAATGAGTACTTGAGGTTGTAGTGGAATTTCATCTGAAGGAACGGGTTTCCCCATTCTTTGACAGTTATCATGCCTCTTAACATATTCCTTGGCATCATTAAAAAAGGAAGGCCAATAATGTCCTAAGAGAAGGACGTTGTAAGCAGTTCTTTTGTCAAAAAAATGACTTCCACATGGTTCATCATGGCATGCTTTAAGTATCTCAAGTATTTCATCTTCTCTTACACACCTTCGGATGATGAGATCTAGTCTTGTCTTGTATAATTCTTCATTTAAACATGAATAAGATGCACTTGTTTGGATTATTCTTCTCTTTTCTCTAGGAAACAAATAAGAGGGTAACTTCCCTGTAACTAACTAATTAGTAATATTTGCAAACCAAGGTGATTTAGTAGATACAGCAAAAATATATTCATCAAGAAATTTATCCTCTACATATATATCATTGTTATCATTTTGAATTTAGATAAAAAGCCAGCAAATGTGTTTTGTTTTCCAAGTTGGTCTAGAATGATGATATTAAATTCTTGTAACAATAATAGCCATCTTATTACTATGCCATTAGTAATTGGTTTGTTCATTAAATATCTAATGACAGAATTGTCTGTATGAACGAAATTTTCATAGCCAGTGATGTAATGTTTGAATTTATTAATGGCATGAATGACAACTAAAATCTCCTTTTTAGTTACAATATAATTTAGCTCTACATGAATTAAATTTTTACTGGTATAATAAATAGCATAAGGAGTAAGATGTTTTTTTCCTAACACGGCTCCTATATTTGTGTCTGAAGCATCAGTTGATATATGAAAAGGAAAATTCCAATTAGGTCCTTTTAAGATAAATGCTTCAGAGATCTTCTTTTTCAAAGTTTCAAAATCCTTTTGACAATCAAAGTTGCAACTGAATTCATAGTATTTGGTGAGTAATTTGAAGAGTGGAGATTCAATCTTTGTGAAGTTTTCTATGAATCTTCTATAATATCCAATAAAACTAAGAAAACTCCTAACATTTCATTGACAAATTGGGATTGATAATTTGGAAATAATTTCTACCTTAGATGAGTCAACCTTAATTCCATTTCCTAAAATATGGTGACATAAAACAATTCCTTATTAAACATAATAAAACAATTCTCGTGACTTAATGAAAGATTTGTTTCTTTGCATATTATGAGAACTTTTTCTAAATTTTCAAGTGCTTCTTAAAAAAAAAAATCCATAAACTATAAAATCATCCATATACACTTCCACACAATCATGAATGAGATCAAAGAAAATTCCTATTACTTCTCTTTGGAATGTTGTTGGGGCATTGCACAATCCAAAAGGAAGTACTCGGTAAGCATAATCCCCCCATGGACAGGTGAATGTGGTTTTGTCTTGATCTTTAGGTGCTGCCTGAATTTGATTATACCCAATAAAATAATCCAAGAATGAGAAATATTTTTTCTTGCTAATGTATCTAAACTTGATCTACGAATGGAAGTGGAAAATGATCTATCAAAGTAGCTTTATTCAATTCCCTATAATCAATGCATACTCTCCATTTTTTGTTTTTCTTAGGAACAATTACTAGGGTTGAAACCCATTGACTATCTGATATTGGATAAATGAAATTTATATTTAGCAATTTCTGCAATTCTTCTTTGACAATTTCCTTTAAGTTTGGATTCACTCTTCTTTCTGGTTGTCCAACTGGTATAGAATTTTCTTCAATATAAATATGATGCATGCAAGTTTTAGGATTAATTCCTTTGATATTAGTGTATTCCCATGTATATGCAGAAGAGTGTTTTTGCAATATGTCTACCAATTTCTATTTCTATAATTGTTGGGCCTCCAAAATGTCTTCAAAATGACATCCACTTTCACCTTTATTGCAACCATTTCACTCACATGTTGCAACTCCATAACCATATAACCTCTCATTAGCCACCATTTTCATAAATATATGGGTTAGGATCCTTATTAACCAAGTTATTTATTTTATGTGTTTAAAGTGAATTTATGATTAAAAACTAGGAAATTAACATGGTTTCATGTATCTATATATGTGGCTTGAGTTTCATGACATGTGTAGGTCATTTGGAAGCTTCCAAGGAACCCTTATGTGGCCTCCAATGCTCAAATGCGAATTCCCTTCAAAGGAGATTTGGATAAAGGTCAAAGAAGGATATGTGTCCTATTTGGATTGTAACTCTATGAGGTGTCTCATAATTTCTGATTTGGATTAGAAATCTATGAGACACTTAGGGGATAGGTGTCTCATTATAAGCTATTTGGCTGTAACTATATGAGATTTTAGTGGATCTTCATTAAATATGGTAGCTTCTTCTGTTTTTGTATAAATATGAGAGCCTTCTCCTTTGAAAGGCATGTGTAAAGTTGGAGAAATGCTCATGTTTTTAATATAGAATATGGAGCTTATACTTAGATATTTGAAGATTTAGTTTTTCTTGCATATGGAGCTTCTTCACTTTCCATCCTCATACACAATTGGAATGGCCACTTAATGATTGTGAGATTTAATTTTTTTTATAGATTAAAGTTTATTTTCTTTCTTAGTATTAGTTTTAGAATGAATCTGTAATCTTTGATTTTTTAAAAACATTTCAATAGGGAATATTTATGTATTTTCTAATCAGATTAAGTTTGAGGCAAGGGCTCATGGTTATTTAGTTTCCTTTCATGTTTTTTTATTTGCTTTCTTAGATCAAACCATCAATTCATTGTATAATTGAATAAAGGATCGTTGTATAATTAAATAAAGGATCATTATATAATTAAATAAAGGATGAGGCCAAGAACGTTACTACAAATTGGGTGATTGAATGTTCAACCTATGTACTCATTGAGATTTACTTTTTCATGCTTTTATATTTTCTTTTAAGATCCTCATTTAATTGCATTAACTAATATTCCTAAAGATCATTCTTAGATATTGATTTAATCATATTTCAAGATTGAATGGTTGAATATTTGATACATGAAATTACTGAGTTATTTTATGCACACTTTATTTGCTTTTCTAGGAAATTAGAAGTTAAAGTATAAATAGTTGCTTACACATCATCTCAAGAAGGTAACACTTCATAATTGAACGCTGGAGTAACTAAGCATACATTAGTTGTTTTTTATTTCACAGATTAGTTGAATTTCATTTTCTTTATTTGATTTCATAGAATAGATGAATTGGTTTCCATTATTTTGTAGTTAAAATGATCTAAACTGAAAGACAACTTCTAGCACATACAATGCACGCATGCTTCACAAGTTTATGAAACCCCCGGGTTGACAAATTAAATGATAGGCAATCACTTTGCCCCAACATTTTGGCGTCATTGCCGGGGAATTGTGCATAGGAACTAACTTCCAGTTTAGAGTGTATTTTATTTGTTTTTTTTTTACTAACCATTTATGGACAAAGGATCTAGAATGTAGCCCAAAGACTACATTGAGGAATGGTATCAAGAAGCGTTTACGCCACAATATTCATCAATTTTTCAAGAGATCCTTGCGGAAAATCTAAAGGTTAAAATGATTTCTCATGTCCTCATACACAATTAGGTATATTTCACAAATTTGGATATGAACATTTTAGAAAGATTAATCCATAAATGGCTCCATTTAAAACATTCATATATTTATAAAATAAATAAATCCTTAAAGTAGGATAAACTAGGAAATAAAATCAAACTTGATTGCATTTTTTTTAGAGTTCTTGATTGTATTTTTTTTAAGTTTTTAGACTTTAAAATCTTCTAGAATTTTATTTATTTTCTTGCATTTCTTCATTAACCTCACAAAAATATTTTCAAAAAAAAGAAAAAAATCATGTTTTGATAATAAAAAAAATCATGTTGGATTTTCAACAAAAAAGCATAACAAAACATTAAAAAATAAACAATTAAAAACAAATAGAACAAATGCATAGAGAACACAAAACAAAAATCAAATAAAAAAAAATAAAAAAAATAAAAAAAACAAAACAAAACAAAACAAAACAAGAAACAAAAACAAACACCCAACTGTACTTTAAAAACTAAGATGTAGATAAAGCAATCGTAAATAATTGTTGTGATCTTAAAAGAACTATTGCAAATGATGCCGGTGAAAATGCACACATCTCTTGAACGAGCCAAGTTATAAGAAGATTCCAATCTGTTGTTTTGATTAGGTCTTCATCAAAACCTGTCAATGAAAAATCTAATTGTGCAAATCATCTAAGCTTTAGTTCAATGGGAAAACGTTGATTTGTATATTAGAATGGTGAGAGACAGATCCATTTTTTTGTGCAAGCAATACGAGTTTCATTTGACATAAAAGGTGCGGTGGCATTTTAACAAATTCCAAAGTGTCATTTACCGGCAAATAATTTGCATCAAGTGCCATGTTTGATTTGTTGGATTTATTTGCTAGCTCTGTTTTATCCACTATTTCTTATCGGTGATCACATCTGCTATCAAAGCCAACTCCAAAACATATGTTCCATCGGGCTTCAAACGGCCAGCCAGAGGACTCTCTAAGGCCTTTGCGAGAGTTATCGAAGATGTGGTTGCTCATAAAATATCTGTAAGAATTTCCCAAGACAATCATGAACTAGTAGGCATAACCAACAACAAACCTACAAATAAAAAATTCAACCACAACAATTGATTTTTGTTGGCGGCGCATCATAGAAAATGTCAATGTTTCGACACATTATTTTAAAATTCATTATTTGAGAAAACTGAGGAAATTTTTGGAAAAATGAGACATGGGGTTTTCTCAGAATAGGTTGAGTTAAATAACCCAGAAACAGTTTCCTCAATTTCGCAACCATTTGAGAGAAACCTGAGATTTTTCAAGACCCTATTTCACTGACTGCAAGAGGAAAAACAATTTCTAATTAATACACTGTGAACTGTTTAAACACGACACATTGAAGAGGGAAGAGTTAAAATTAAAAATGAACTCTGTTGGTTGGAATTTCCTTGTCAGTCACAATAAATTCGATGATGGAAACTCCCTGGTGTTGTTCATTGTATTTTGAACTCCCGCAATTATCTCAAGCAATCTCTTCTCTATTTCAGTTAAATACAATCATGTGAAAGCTAGATGATCATTGTGGTATATTCTATTATATCAAATGCACTCAAAATTGTTCATTAAACCCTTGAATGTGTGCTTTGGCGTTGAATTGGCTTTGAATTACGTGGTGTATCTTTGCAAGCATTCAAACCATGTATATGCATTGAACTATTATATTGAAGAGCATGAGTTTGGTTGAATAATTTAATTATACATGTGTTGCCTTTGGTTCCATTCAAGGCTATTGTGATTTTTTAAAATGCTATATGGAATATGACATATGTTGGAGTGAATTCATGCCCATGAGGCATTGCAATTATCATTGGATTTTGGCTCCAGTAAACCATAACATTGTTTCTTGCTCTTTGAATTCATTTTTGGTTATTTACTGACTTGGGTTATTTGTTTAGGATTTTAGCTACAGAAATTGTGCACATTCTGCCACTGAACAACAATTCTGCAGCGAATCGGCAATTCTGCAGCTGGAGAACAATTATGCAGCTATGCATATAATTCAATGATTTATTTGTCAAACAATGCATTCTAACCAAAAATTCATGATCAACATGACATTTCATCTGCTTACATCATCTATCACTATAGCATCATGTTCCCATACCACATTTTATATGACAATTTTCATTGTTTCGTAAAAATTTCAAAATAGTTTAACTTTCTCATACGACATTGGAATTCAATGATTCAAGTGTCATTTGGAAAGATCTCAACGAGATATAAAAAATGAGAAAACTATTATTAGATTTTGAAATAATAAAGAATGAAGAAATTTCTGAAAAGAAACAACAAGTAACTTGAGGCACTACTTTCGATACAGGTATAAACTCTTTTGGTTTTCTTTCATGAACTTGTTTAATAGTATTGATTCTTATTTTCTTTTATATAAATGTCATTAATAGAGAGATTGACCACCTCTCTATTTTGATAACCTTACAATCCATTGGAGAAGAAGTACTAGTTTTTGCAAGTTCCAGGAGGAAGAACAAATGACCATAAGCAAATAGTGTCTCTCAAAGACCACATTTGTTTCACAAGAAAATTATCAGAGCAACAATAGATATGAAACATCAATGCATGAGAACATGATAATGCATATCAGATCTAGCAGTTACAAGCCTTTCAGATATCAATGTTTCCATTGCATCCATACTCCTTCAGTCAATAAAATTCTCATCTCATTTTCCTTCACTGCTCGTTTTTATTCGTAGAAAATTTTCCTGCCTTGCTTTCACTAACTCATAACCCATTTTCATAAAGACATTCAACTTGCCTACATGTTTATTTGTTCTTTTACTTTCCATTCACTTGTCATTTTCCTTTTTGGTAAATAAACCTTGATCCACTGCAAAATTTTCCATTCACAGTCCTTCAAAATCATTGTTTCATGCTCGTGTTAGATGATGGAGGATTCCTTAAGGCCTTGCTTCTAACAAGCCTTGACCTATCAACATTGACACATTATCTAGGTCTAAGGCTAGAGTCCTCATTAGTACCTTGAGGCTTGTATGCCTTAATGACAGAATCTCTTGCCAACAATCATGGGAATACATCAATGTCCCTTGATCGTTGAATATTGCAAGTGACTCGACATCAGCTCATTTATTCACCCTTCGCAAGATGTACTTAGGTACCTTGGCACTCGTTGACATTAATGGCAAGTTTTCCTCACATTGGTTAACGACATTCATCAATGGTCGGTAATCCAATGGCCTCTCTTTGTGCTCAACGTCGACACATTTATTCACATGACTAAAGTTGTGCCATTGGTTTTATAGCAATTGAAGACCATATCATTTGAGCATTTTGTAGCAGATACAATAGAAATAGCAGCAAAAATAAAGAATCCACTTCACAACCTCATCCACCATTTATGCAACAATGAAGTAGATGAATTCTGTATTTCATTCCACGATTTAGAAGCAACCACACTTTTCAATTTCCATAACACATGAAAATTGAAGGTAAGTGAAGGTATGTGGTTTTCTAATTTTTAGTCATGAAATTCCTTAAAATACTAAAATTGTAACTTTGGGAAATTCCTCACTTCCTCTTTCACATTGTCATATCATTAGTTGGGGGGAAGGGACATCATTTCATATTCATATATCATACACCATCACACATTTTTATTTCATACTAACATACTTTTCCTAATCATTTATGATTGCATTATGGTTCAAAAAGTTATATGATTTGCAAATAATGCCTAAATTATGAGCACACTATATGGCTGATTTTAAAGATGCATTCTTAAATATGTTCAATGAATCTTGCTGCAACAAAAGGAAACAAGGTATTGAAACACAACAACCAATACCAATTAGAATTTGGTTGAAACAAAAGAACCAACCAAACATGTTGCAATTCAATGTATGACAAGGTATACTTTGCAAAAATAAATAAAATTGTCAAATGTAAAGTTTAAGTACATATGATATAAGCCAAGTTCATTCAAAAGAAAAGATGTTGCGAGAAAATCAAAGGAATTAATGAAATATTTGGATGAGGACATGTAATTACTCTAGTTGGGGGTTATGTTGGACCTCCAAAATGTCTTCAAAATGACATCCACTTTCACCTTTATCACCACCATTTCACTCACATGTCGCAACTCCATAACCATATAAATGTTTATTAGCCACCATTTTCATAAATATATGGGTTAGGATCCTTATTTACCAAAGTTATTTATTTTATGTGTTTAAAGTGAATTTATGATTAAAAACTAGGAAATTAACATGGTTTCATGTATCTATATATGTGGCTTGAGTTGCATGACGTGTAGGTCATTTGGAAGCTTCCAATGCACCCTTATGTGGCCTCCAATGCTCAAATTCGAATTCCCTTCAAAGGAGATTTGGATAGAGGTCAAAGAAGGATATGTGTACTATTTGGATTGTAACTCTATGAGGTGTCTCATTATTTCTTATTTGGATTAGAACTCTATGAGACACTTAGGGGATATGTGTCTCATTATGAGCTATTTGGTTGTAACTGTATGAGATTTTAGTGGATCTTCATTAAATAGGGTAGCTTCTTATGTTTTTATATAAATAGGAGAGCCTTCTCCTTTGAAAGGCATGTGTAAAGTTGGAGAAATGCTCATGTTTTTAATATAGAATTTGGAGCTTATACTTGGAGATTTGAAGATTTAGTTTTGCTTGCATATGGAGCTTCTTCACTTGCCATCCTCATACACCATTGGAATGGCCATCTAATGATTGTGAGATTTAATTGTTTTTATAGATTAAAGTTTATTTGATTTCTTAGCATTAGTTTTAGAATGACTCTGTAATCTTTACTTTTCTAAAAACATTTCAATAGGGAAGATTTATGTATTTTCTAATTGGATTAAGTTTGAGGTAAGAGCTCATAGTTATTTAGTTTCCTTTCATGTTCTGTCATTTACTTTCTTAGATCAAACCATCAATCCATTGTATAATTGAATAAATGATCAGGCCAAGAAGGTGACTTCAAATTGGGTGATTGAATGTTCAACCTATGCAATCATTGAGCTTTACTTTTTCATGCTTTTATATTTGCTTTTAAGATCCTCATTTAATTTCATTAACTGATATTTCTAAAGATCATTCTAAGAAATTGATTTATTCATATTTCAAGACTGAATGGTTGAATATTTGATACATGCAATTGCTGAGTTATTTTCTGCACACTTTACTTGCTTTTCTAGGACATTACAAGTTAAAGTATAAATAGTTGCTTACACATCATCTCAAGAAGGTAACGTTTCATAATTGAATGCTGGAGTAAGTAAGCATACATTAGTTGTTTCTAATTTCACAGGTTAGTTGAATTTCATTTTCATTATTTGATTTCATAGATTAGATGAATTGATTTTCGTTATTTTGTAGTTAGATTGATCTAAACTGAAAGACAATTTTTAGCACATACAGTGCATGCATGCTTCACAAATTTACGAAATCCCCGGGTTAACAAATTAAATGATAGGCAATCACTTTGCCCCAACAATAATTCTTCTAGGTTTTCATTGATATTCAAATTTTTCCCTGGAAGAATTTCTATTGAAGAGTTTCCAAATTTTTCCATAAAATTTAAAGACATTTGTATAGATGATAGATATTCAATATTACATTATTCTTGAAAATCCTTATTATTGTCACAATATAAAGAGGGTTCATTATTTTCTATTGAATTTAAAATTTGATCCTCTTCATTTATTTGTACAATAGTGAAAATTGGTTGTATATCATTATCTTCATATATCCATTCTTCATTGTCTACTTCTATCATTATTTTTACAGGTGGGTACAATGTATATTTATTTGTTGAGCTTCCATCTTAGATAAACATGTCTCCTAATCTGCAACTGATAAAATCATTAGTTGTAGCTAACCATAGCCTTCCTAAAATTAATGGATGTCCTCCTAAATTATTCTTGGGTGTTAAAATCATCAAATCAATAGGATATTCCCAAGATTCTAAGGATACATATATATCTTCTAACACACCATTAGATTTAATTACAGACCTATCTGCTAATTGTAACAATGTTGGTGTGTATTGAAGATTAGGAAGCTTCAATTTATCCATAGTTTGTTTGCTCATTATGTTTATGGTTTCTCCTAGATCAATTAGTGTGTTTGGTATTTCAGTTCCATTGATGCGTGTTTTCACAATGGGACTTCTTGGATCTAAATATTTTTGAATTGTTGTTTTTCCCATCATGATATTTGCAATTCTCCTGACTAGCTGAATTTTCTTTATTTCTTTTCTTTTTCTTCCCGATCCTTGAGTACTCAATTCCTTAATTGTTTTTGTAAAAATTGTCATTTCTTTTATTGCTTGTAATAAAGGAATTTTTGTACATAAATTTTTCAATTCATCTAACATATCATAATCAGACAATATTATTTATTTTTCTACTCCTTTATCAATTTTCAACCTTTCAGGAAAAGGTGGTCTTGAGACAGATAATGAAGGTTGTTCTATAATAGGATTATTATTAGAATGTATAGGATTTTTTTATGTTTCAATATTTTCCTTATAAGGAAGGGAAATCTCTTCTTTAGAGTCATTATTATCTTTTTGGGAATTCTTTTCTATTTCCTGAATAACAACAGATGGTTTCTTCCTTTCTAATACTTTACCATACCTTAATTGAACATTATTAAGATCTAATAGATTTATCATATAAGTTTGAGGATTATGTCCTTCTAAGTTGTAAACACGTTGTGAAGTTTTATCGTTTGGAATTGGGAGTGGTTGAACAGGTAATTGATCTGGTCTCTGTGGAAATGGAAAATAAAGTTGTGGATTTGCATTTTGAGCTTGACCTTGAGGTAGCTATTTGGTTTGAGAGAAGTATTGTGCTGGAAAATTTGGATAAGGTGGCGGTTATTGTTGATATTGAAAATATCTTCCATAAGGATTTTTCAATCCTTCATTCCAAGATTGTGGTTGAGCCTAAGACTGCCATGGCATAGGTGGATTCCAATTATTTTGTGAATATTGCACAAATTGTTGAGGATTAAAACCTTGAGTTTGATTTGTTTGAGGATTTTTCCATGGTCTTTTGGTAATAAAGTAAAGCAAATCTACCTGATTTGGCATTCCTTCTTCATTGAACACAGTCTAAAGGCCTTTTATAGAGGGGAATTCTTTTGTATCATGATTTTCCGCACAAATAACACAAGTTTCTATGCTTTTTAAATCTAAAGTACATTTTCTTAGAACATGTTTCTTTCTACACATAGGACAAAACATGGATAATGCAACATTTTCAATTTTTTGTTTATTCTGTATTTTAAGGGTGTCAATTTTCTCACTGAGACTCTCTAAAATATATGTTTTAAAGTTATCAAGCAAACTCTATATTTATTTACTCTTGATAAAAGAGGATCCCTTGGACTTTTCCTTGTTCTTGCTTTACCTCTTGAAATATGTACACATAAATCACAAATATATACAAATGGTAATTGAGAAATATCTCCTTTTCCCATTAGATTGAGAAGATCAATCCACTCATCTTTAATGGATTTTAATAAGAGATCTTTCAAATTCTCCTCATCAAGATTATTCATTTTTTCTCTTTTGATATTATAAACGAATCTCTCGACAAAATCTTCAAGATTTTCATCTTCTTTTTGTACCACTTTGAAGACTACATCTTTAATGCTACGAGGCATACAATAATCCTTGTATTTCTCCAAGAACTCTTCTTTCATTTGTGCCAATGTTCTTATAGAATTTGTTTCTAAACTCATAAACCATTTTAATGTTGAATCCTTTATGTTTTTAGGGAACAATTTTAGTTTTTGAGCATCATGAAGATAATCATATGATCTGCATAATACTTCAAATACAAAGGGAAATGTCTCTGGGTCTTCACTTCTTATTCCATGAAAATTAGGGAGGATAGAAGGTGAGATGTTTTTCATTTTTAATGTTGTATTGTCATCAAGGATAGGGAATCCAAAAGGTTCTGGATCTCCTCTTCCTCTACCTCTACCACCTCCTCTATTTCCTCCTCCTCCTCCTCCAATCCTATGTTTTTCACCATTGGCATTGTGTACTTCTCTTTCTCCCTCTTCAGCCATGAAGGATTCCTCATAATAAATATCCATTTCTAAAACATGATTATCTAGCTTTTATTCTAGTTCTTTTGGTTCCTCTATCAATGGTTTGAAACAAGCTTCTTCTTCCTCTTCTTCAGTAGGACCTTCCAATTCTTGAGCTAGAAGTTGTTCCTGAGTTGAAGATAGGAAAAGTATTTATGTTGTTGTGGATGTAGTATCTACTTCAATTACGGCTTTTGTTGATGAAGTTGGTGAACCTTTAGGTTGGATTTCGGATCTCAAGACTTCAGGAAGTCTATATTGGCCTACTATGGATGGAATTCGAGTTTGTGTGGGTCGTGTGGCACTATGTGGTTGTGATGGAGTGAGTGATGATGTGGGGATTATACTTCTTCCTCGACTTAGAAACCTACCTCTAGAGTCTCTTTTCCTATGCATATCATGTTTTTATTTGAGTTTTCTTTAAGGCTTCTATTTAAACTTCCCTGGAAACAACGCCAAAATGTTTAGTCAATTTAATGTTCTTAAATTGCAAGCGTAAATTATCTACTAGAGTTGGTAAACTTATGAAGTGAAATTTCACTATATATGCCAGAAGAATTTCCTTTAGTTTGTAAGATGATGGTTATATTTTTTTGAGGATTTTCATTGTTATCTAGGTTCCTATTAGATTAGAGTTAGATTTCTACAAATTAATAAGTGGAAGTTAAGCTATTGTTAGACTGATCTACCAAGTCATATCTATATTGAGTATCATTTTAAAACATATTATGTTAATCATTCTAACATTATGAATATATCCTAAACACATTGGTGCTATAAAACAAAATATTGAAATTCAAATGATTCTAAGAGCAATAAAACGATCCTTCGAAATATGTCTGCAAAGTATATACAAATTATGATTCTAAAAAGCATGAAAGTAATCTTCTAATATTGACTACAAAATATATACAAGTTCTTATTCTAAAAGCATAAAAACACTGACTGTAATTAAGCGAAAAGTGTTGAAGAAACTAAACCATTAAACGACTGTGAATATATTTAAGCACAAATGAAATAATGAAATTATAAGCGAAATAATGATATTTAATTGAGTTATAACGAAATGATGAAATAGAAAAATAAGGAAACTAAACTAGAATGAAATGAAAATACGATAACAGAAATAAATAAAATGAAATCAACTAGACCTTGACTGTGTGCAGGGGCCCTCCTCATACAGTAGGTGTAAATCAGGCTCACATATGCATCAAATAACAAAAAGGTAATTTTAATTCCATATGAGAACAAAGGTTTGTTTCACAGTTCTTCAGAGATTTATCTATTACTTCCTTCCTCTTATCCTTTACAGAGGATACATGTTTATATATAAACTGTGTGCTCAATAGTTCGAGACTCCTATGCCTGCAGGTATTTTAATCAATACTTATTCAAACTTGAAAGTTAACAATAAAAGTATTATCTCAACGATTTTGTATTTGGAAATAAAATCGGAAAACATGATGCATTCAGCCTTCTGTTGCTACGTGTTTGAGAGAATAGGAGGAGATCCGTGAGGGCATTGATCCTTAACTGCCCATGTGCTTCTTTGCTTCGTTGGCACACCAAAACCCCACAAACCATGGAGATAGCTATAGATTTGTAAAATAGCTGTAGAATCATGTTAATTATGTAGCTAATGAAATCTTTAACATAATAATAAGGCACATTAATGAATATGAAAAATAATACATATGAGATCTTTTACCTTATCAAAATCTATGGTTTACTACTTTTATTGAGTTGATAGCTATGATGAAAAAGAGGAAAATTGAGGAAAAAGGGTGTCAAATTAAAACAGTTATGGAACTCTACAACCCATGATCCTCTACGAGATGAATCTATCTATTTGGTCGGATCTATTGATCCTTAGTATGGAGACATCCTTCTCTACCTCTAAACACAATGTTTCCGCCGAGATATTTTTTCAGACAACCATCATTGTATCTACCACCAAGCCAGGCACTACTTAGTGTTGAACAAACTCTGTATCGTCATGGCACTGACTCAGTTCTTCGACATTGTCTCACCCTATTGAGAAAAATACTAATAAGGGGGGGCGTGGGGGGGGGCAGTGAATCAGTATTTTAGAAAAATCACAATAATAATTTTCTCTTCTAAAATGTATATGCAACTTGACTGAACCCAACTAGCGTATTTACGTGACTGTTGTAAACGAAACTAGAATATGCTTAGTAAACCTGTAAAAAAGCTAATCCTTTATCTGTTAAACTTGAACCAGAATGTAAGAGATATATCAAGCATTTAATAAGCAGTAAATATGTGCAGTAAGAACAGAATAAAGTATCACACATAAGTAACACACATAAACACCAGGATTTAAGGTGGAAACCCAATGTGGGAAAAAACCACTGTTGTTGTCGTCTTAGTCTTCAAAACTTATTAATATCATAAAATTCTTATATTCTTGTACTAGTTCAGACTCATACCAGTACGTAGGCACCCACCTGTTGAATGCTACAACCCTCACTCATTCTCTAGCTCCTACTAGAAAGGAGCTCCAACCTCCTGATCTGATCACTAGCTACTACTAGCAGGAAGCTTCAACTTTCTCACTGATAGCTCCAACCCTTGGCAACATCCATGGACCACGTTTCATAAATTTTCACATGAGATCTAATATCAACACATGCTCAATCATCACTCTAATAAAATCATCAATATCTAACACACAAAATCAACCAATCACTGAAACCCAGTCAACTGACACTTAATCAAAACTCAACCAATCAATTGGAACAGTCAGATCACTGTAACCAGTACACATAACTAAACTCAGAATAGTGCATCAACACACAGAATCAACTGCAACCCAGATCATTCAAATGTAAAAATGTATATGCTACTTTTCCTAAGGAAACCCATGTGTATATGAACTTTCCTATAGAGAAACTGCGTATAGATTTTATATACTGAAAACTGAAAACTTGACCATTGCAATTATGAAAAGGAACATTGGATCATACTCAGATATACTGCAACACTCTGAACCAATCACAAAATTGTCTCTGATCTTCAATCACAATCAGCAAGTAATCTTAACATTCTTCAATCAATCCATAACCACATTCAACTTCATCATTCAAACATTATCACTTAACCCAGATAATTAATCATGAGGACATCATTGACAGACATCGAAGAAGAAGCAACACTGATCAAGTTGATCATTCATTTATGAATAGAAACCCTTACTTTGTATATGCTACTTTGAAGAAGCGAACCCATGTGTATATGTGCTTTTCTCGAGACCAGCCAATGTATAGATATGCAAATTTTGAACTAAAATTGCACAGTTCTTCAGAACTTTAGAAAAACTTAGATCATAATATTCAGAGATAAAAACATGCGTCGGTACTTAGATCTAGTAAATCCATGAGCAGATCATACAATGAAAAGTCATTTCAAGTCTCACGATCTTGATCCATCATTGTATTCATCAGTGCAGAATTATTGTATATCTATGTGACAATTATGGCCCTTACAATGCAAATATACTTCAAATTGAATTATTCATAAAAAATCCTTTCACTTGCACACATAGCACTTTGATCTTCACCTCTTTGTATATTTTAGCCCTTATCCAATACCATGGGTCAAAACTACACAAGTGATGGTGGTAATATTTGACGGGATCAATATCCATTGCCACTTTCATTACTATGATCCAATACCATGGTAAGTACCCCTGGTATTTAGAATACTATGGTACAAAAACCTTACACTACTTTTCTTCACTAAACTCACATGTATACGTGATTTGGATTACATTAGGGGAATTTTTAGGTCTAGAATGGGCCTCCTAAGAAAAATGTACAACCAAATTAAACTTTATAAGAACTAAAAGGATTCAAGATGATGGTGTCAACCATGGGGGATGATTCACCATTTTTGGAGTAAAAATGTAAAAAGATTAAAAAAATAATAAAATAATAAAACTACTTTTTAAAATCATATTTTCAACTTATCTCCCTAATGTTTTACTCGAATTTCAAGTGGGAGTACTCGTTGGACGCAAAATTTAATTCCTCATCCAAGGAGTACCCATGTTGCATACTTTCAATGGACCCCACTACATGAAAAATAAGAAATACATGAAAAAACATGATTGCAATCATGTGTTTCATGTATTTCTCATTTTTTGTGTAGAGGAGTTCATCTAAAGTATGAAACATGGGTAATCCTTGGATGAGGAATCAAATTCTGCATCCAATGAATGTTTCCGCTCTAAATTTGAGTAAACCCATAGGGAGATAAGCTGAAAATATGAGTTGAAAAAATAGTTTTTTTCTTTTTTCCCTCTAGAATGTGATGACATAATCTAATCTTATTTTATTATTTCCATTATTATTTTATAATTTCCTTAGGATTCCCATTTTTGACCTCAAAATTCCCCTAATGAATAGAACCCGCATATAGTTCTTGAACTTCCAACTTTATCATTCCTTTGAACTGATTCCCCTGAACTGCCATGCATTCTGTCACATCTTTAAACATGTCTTGTTTATACCTTTAACAAGTATATTTTCATCAAGGACAACTTATCAAGTAGGATTCCATTCATCAAATAGGTTGTCATCAAGGAAAACTCATCAAGTAGGTTGCCAACAATCTGTCTGTATCAAATTTTTTGATTCTGATATGTAAAGCTTTGACCCATTAATCTGGTATTTTGTTGTATTCATTTTGTTACCTCTGAGCTAACCTATGAATTTTGTTACAAGTGATTTTCCATCAAGGACATCATATGCATCATAATGCAAAAAATCTCCCCCTTTGGACTTGATGGCAACCACTTTGGTGTTTGGTCACCACAACCTGTAAATAAAATCAAGCCAAACACCAAAATTTTCAAATCATCAAGCTACTCTCCAACCACTTTTATGTTTGGTCACCACAACTTCTAAATGACATCAAGGCAAGCACCAAGCTTTTCAAAAATTCAAGCTACTTTCCCCCTTTGACATCAAGGGAAAAGGGTTGACCAATGTTAAATGAATACTTCCATATCTCAACTACTGAATATGAATATTGGCCATGCTCCCCCTGAGCACATGTTGAATTCTCTGATCATGCTCCCCCTAAGCACATGCTGAAATATCTAACGGACGTAAAATAAAGTACATGAATCTATGACTCAACTGAATATTACCTTCCTATCACCAAGGACCCATACTTACATCAATCACCCATCCAAGTGGGGATACATATTTTACTCAACCACCCAACCAAGTGGGATTACATATTTGACATGATCTTAAATGTCCATACATGACTAAATATGACAATTATTTCATCATAGGTCTTTACATGACCTTTAAATCAAATCATATACATGATATTTATAAAAAAATACCAAAAGATCTTAAAAGTAGCATAATTCAGCAACCAAAATGCCAACAATGCATTATATTCTGCAAGCTAATGCTCCCCTTGAACCTGTGCTACCTGTTCATTTTCAACAACTCATTCATAAAAGCATCTTCATCAATAAGATAAATATCAATGAGAAAAACGTAACTCAATACCATATCAACAAAATGTACCCATTAACACCAAACCAAGAAAAATCAAATCATATTTTTCAAAAGCATGTCAGAGGTTGATCTTGAGTCTATCCCTCTATTTTTCTATTAGAAAAAAAAACCGCAACTATCTGCAAATAAACTTGTGTATATATGTGACTATACTTGATGAAACCTACGTATAGCCAGCAACCTTTTGAATTTTCACTTGTAGAGTGAGTAGACTGATTTAACCGTAAAATGAGGGAGAGACAACTCCCAGTTTCTGTCTGAGATATTCAAATGCTTCTCTAGGAAGTGGTTTAGCAAATATATCAGCAAATTGTTCTTTAGAGGGAACATACTCCAATTTAACCTTTTTCTCAAGAACTTGTTCTCGTAGAAAGTGATACTTAATAGGAATATGCTTAGTCTTCGAGTGCATAATAGGATTTTTTGAAATACTAATAGCACTTATATTATCACATAGGATGGAGATGGGTGGAGAACATTTCATGTGTATATCCTATAATTTTTGCATCATCTAGAGAAGTTGTGTGAAACAAGATGCAACAGCCACATATTCTGCTTCCATTGTAAATAAGGTAATGGAACTTTTTTTCTTGTTTAACCAAGATACCAATCGAGACCCCATGTAAAATGCACCTCCACTAGTGCTTTTCCGGTCATCAACATTTCTAGCCCAATCCGCATATGTGTATGCATGCAAGGTAAGATTTGCATCTTTAGGATACCATAGACCAAAGTCTTGGGTTCCTTAGAGATATTTGAATATTCTCTTTACATTTTGAAGATGTGATTCCTTTGGATTAGCTTGGAAACATCCAACAATCTCAATTGCATGTATGATATTTGGTTCGGTACCTGTTAGATAAAACAGACTTCTGGTCATAGACCTATATTCTAGTTGGTTTACTGTAGGAGAATCATCATTAGAATTGAGGCTATATCCTATCATCATCGGGGTACATACAGGTTTGCAATCTTCCATCCCATACTTCTTCAGAATTTGCTTAAGATATTTTTTTTGTGAGAGAAAGATGTCATATTTTGCTTGTTACACTTGTAGACCAAGAAAATAGGTTAATTCCCCAAGTAATGACATTTCAAATTCTTGCTTCATAACAGAAGAAAAGTTTTGATTCATAGATTATTCATTACTTCCAAAGATGATATTGTCAACATAAACAACAATAATTAGCAGTTTATCACCCTCATTTTTTGTGTACAAGTTGTTGTCTACGGATCCTTTCGTGAAACCTTATTGTTGAAGATATTTTTCAAGACAATAATACCATGCCTGCGGAGCTTGTTTTAGCCCATATAAAGCCTTTTTGAGTTTGCATACAAGGTTTTCATCATTCCCCAAAATAAATCCTTCTGGCTGTTCAATATACACTTCTTCTTCTAGATCTCCATTAAGGAGAGAAAATTTTACATCCATTTGATAAACTTTGAAACTTTGAAAACTTGAAACTGCAAGAAACATTCTTATGGCTTCAAGTCTGGATATTGTTGCAAATGTTTCTTCAAATTCTATACCTTCTTGTTGAGCATAACCTTTACAAACAAGTCTAGCTTTGTTCCTAATGACCTCTCCATTTTCATTCAACTTATTTTTGAATATCCATTTTGTCCCAATAACATTTTTATCATGAGTTCTTGGAACCAATTTCCAATTATCATTATTTTCAATTTGATCAAGTTCTTCATTCATGGCCTTAACCCAACATTCATCTTTACTAGCTTGATTTACATTTTGTGGCTCAATGGTGGATGATAAAGCTAGATAACTAGAAGATCCTATAAGGGTTCTTATTTGTACCCCAAATTCCTTTTCTCCTAGAATTTTAGTTTCTAGATTATTCTTTTGGACATACTTGGATGGAGCCTTTTCTTTGTGTTGGTATCAAATTGTGACTGTCCATTCCACTTAAAATTCTCTTTTGACTATCATTTTTTACCACTTAACCTTCATATTCCAGCTATAATCCTTAGAAACTAAATGATATGATGTCATTATCATTATTTTTAGCTTGGAATTAATTTTTGAAATTATTATGTTAAAAATGACATTTTTCATAAAATTACAAGAAATTATGACTTCCTGTAAATGCTCCATTGTTTGACATGTTGCACAACAAGTGAGAGAATTTGAAGAATGTGGGCATGAAGTGAAATGTACATGGATGGTGGATCACCTATCCACTTTCATTTTTTAAGAAAACAAGTGTCTGGTCAACGCTGGTCAAACCCAGCCACTTCAGCAAGTTTTCCATATTTTGTGAAGAGAATAATTTCTATTTTGAGAGTTTTTGCATAAATGAAGGAACTGATTCAATTTCAACCTTCTTGGATGTAATTAATAGAATTTTGTTAGGATAATAGGGAGGAGGAATAACTTCTTTTGTTATAGGATTCATGATAAATAACCTATGAAGGAAGACTATGTTTTAGAGCTAGATTGTGAATGTATGAAAGTATAGCTTATGCATTTTTTATTCCAGACTTAATACAAACTTCATCACCAAGTTTATGTCTCAAGATCCAGTGGTTACACTCTTCTAAATCATTTTATAGTGTGCTTGTGAAGTGTTGAAGGGCCCTCATCACTATGCTGGTACACTCTGTTTTAAGTTTCCTTACTAGCTATATATTAAAATTCAAAAATTAGAAGTTATTTGTGTGTAGAAGTAAAGGTTATGTTATTATAATTATCAATTGAAAAGAGCTTGCATTCGTTGTGAAAAGAACCTTGTAAAAGGATTCAACCAATTCTAATCTTGAAATTGATAAACATGCTTGCTGTCATACAATTTCCATATTTTCTTATTGGATTTGACTTTGAAGATAGTTCTAGTTTATTTCCAAGTGATGCATATTGTAGTTGTTAAATTCAATTTTCAGTTTGATAGGTGATTCTTGTAAAAAGATTCAACTGTTATTAGTTTTCAACATTACTCATATTATTCACTGTTTGATTTAATTTGTTATTAAAATTACCTTGGATTGTTATGATTGGAATAAGTTCTATTAAGCAATATTCTTGTAAGGGAACATTATGCTTTTATTAACACTTTGTTTTTTATACTTAGGCAATCAGAATTTCATAAAATTTGTTTTATCTAGATTGATACTTGAGTGATTTAAAAGACAATGAAGTACCTCTTGTAAGAGAGCACTGTTAATTTCATTCACTAGGCTGGCATTAGAACCTTAGATCCTTCTAGATCTATATACTTTAGGTGAGCATCTCTAAGTGTACTTCCACGAGTTGATAAAGTAATTAAGAGCTTAAATTACCTTAGTAAGTAAAGACCAAACATTTTGGCGCCGCTGCCGGAGAGGTGCAACTAGAGAGATTAAAAAAAAAAACTTAAAATCAACAAAACAACAAAAACATAGAGTTAAATTTAAATTTTAGTCATGTTTATTTATGTCTAGGTTTAGGGATGAGAAAGGAAGATTCACAAAAACCCCCCAACCAACAACTAGTCCACCATTAGGAGCAGAACCGTTAGAAAATATTGAGTACACAACACCAACAGGAAAAGTTACTGTGGAAAAACTTGAGGAAAAACAAAGATCGGGCCAAAGACTCACTCACTGAAAGACAAATCCTACTAGCTCATGAAGCAAAGAAATGATATATCCCTGAGACATCTATAGTAGAGAAATTAAAAGAGAGTCGTACAAAAATTCAACAACCTATCTATGAACAAATCTTCCCTCGAGAACTAAAACAAGAAGAAGAGATAGAAACCTTAGACAAATCACAAATTACAATGGCTGAAGACGGAGGATCTAGAGGACCTACACCTGAACAACTAAGAGAGTATGGGAGACAAATGGAAGAAAGGAGAAGAAGAAGGGAGAATGAAGAAAAACTACAAAATGATACTCTGTTTTGGAGGAAATAAAAATCCACTAGAAACAGAGGAATCCACATTTAAATTTCCAATTCAAGATAGAGGAGAGCAAATGGATGAGGAAATTAAAATGAAAAACATACCACCATTTGTCTTACCAAAATTTTATGGTATGGCATCCGAAGACTCGGACTCGTTTTTATTCAAATTTGACATAGTATGTAGAACCTATGGATATACCAATGATGCACATAGACTTTGACTTTTTCCTGCTACCTTAAAAGCAGCAACACTTAGGTGGTTCATGGGATTAGGTGAACATTCAGTCACTAATTGGGATGACATGAGAAAATTCGTTTTTGAAAAATTATCAACCTTACTGTCGATCAAAATATTCTAAAGATGACATCTTTACAATGAATCAACAAGAAGACGAGACATTAGAAGAATACTTGGAAATATTCTCATATAATCTACAAAAATCAAAACATAGAACTATGTCTATTGATCTTATTTGGATAATCTTTCTTAAAGGCATCTAGGATGAGTGTCTAGATGACCTCAATCTCATGGGTAAAGGGGAAATTTCTAATTTACCTTTTGAGGAGATTGTTGAATTGTGTCAAAAGTACTCTAGGAGTAGGGCAAGAAATGGGAAAAGAGCCATGACATCAAAGATAACAAAATCTGCTATAGGAAATATTACTAGAGCTTAACTAGGAAATCTATTTGAAGATTTCAAAATAGACCTTCTAACTACTTTGGGAAACCAAATAGATACTTTGAAAACAAAGAAAATACAAGATGAATAAGAGCAAGAATTATCTATATATTGTCCCAAATGCGGACGAAAACATGCTTTGAAAGAATGTCCTTTAGATAATCTGCAGGTTTGTGGGTTTTGTACAAAAAATCCTGACACTAAGGATTGCACAAAGATGAAAATTTTGCAAAATTACAATTTGGAAGCCAATACAAAAATGGAGAACATGTATTTCATGGGAGCTAGAAGGCCATGGCAACCAAGACCTCTAGGTATGTATCAAAATCCGAATTCAGCAAATTATAACATGCCTGCTCAAAATTCTTGGAATGTTCCTGTGCCTTGGAAAAATTGGTTTAATCAACAACAGCAAACATACCCACAACAAGGATGGAAAGGATATTCTTTTCCTTAGCAATTTACTCAACAACAACCTCAGCAATATCAGCAACCATTTGATCGACCATATCCCCAACACTATCAGTCACAATACTCTCAGCCATATCCACAACATTACCCTCAGCAACTAGTAGCTTATCAGCTGCAAAATCCTCAAGACAATTTACCTACTCCTCCACAAATAAATCCACCTCAGCTACAGCTACCATCCAACCAACCTCCTAGACCCACACATCTACCATCTCAACCCGTAGCTAATCCAAACAACTAAATAGATAGACCAACTTATAGTGTAGATAAGGGACCATTGTACCCAACTCTGCCGCTGCAAAAAATTGAACTAAGGTTAGGTCAAACTCTGCATAAAGAACCTCCACCTATTCCAACACAATCACAAAAAGAGAATCAAGATGATAAAGAAGAAAACCAAACACGTAGCAAACAAAGTGACCCAACACAAAAAAACAAGAACAGGGTCAACAAATCAAAACACTACAACCACTTCCATTTCCAGAATGATTACTTCAACCAAAATTACCCACACCATTGCCACAATTTGATGTTCTTGATGAATTGAGAAATGTGTATGTCAAAATTCCATTACTCTAGGAAATCAAGGATATTCTGATTTATACCAAATCCATTAAACATGTCAAATGTCATTTCCATGGAAAAATATGTTGACCTAGGCATACCTAGATTCACAACGATTATTAACAAAATTTCAATTCCAAACACTCTGATTGATTTAGGAGTTGCAATAAATGTTATGACATTGGACACAATGAAAATTTTGCAGCTAATAAATCTACAGTCAACCCCAATTGTTTTGGAATTAGCAGATATCTCTATAGTCATTCTTGAGGGGGTACTAGAAGATATAATTATTTCATTAGATTCTTGGGAGTATCCAGTTGATTTCTTAGTGCTTCAGCCAAAATCCAACTTAGGAGGACATCCACTCATACTTGGGAGACCATGGTTGGCAACTGCTGATGCATTCATTGGATGTAGATCTAGTAACATGATCATTTCTAGAGGCATGGAGAGAAAAAAACTCACTTTATACCCATCAACACAAGCCCCAACAGTAACACAAAACTTATGGCTTGATGACAAGTACAATGATCAGGAAGAAATATACTTTGTTTTAAGCATCAATCAAATGTATGATATTGAGGAGAATAACAATGCAGATTTAGTAGAAAAGTTTATCTCCCAACTTGATGTTTCAGAAGAATTGAGAAATGAGAAAAATACTATTGTAGATTACATGTTGGCACAAAGCTTTCAGGAAACTTGTACTATGTACTGTCTGAAAGCAATATTTGATGAAATCTTTCCAATTGACTCCAATACAAACACACAAAGCAAGATAATAGAAATCAGCCCTAGAAAAACATTGAACATCGAGGCCTTTCTAGAAAAATATCAGGAAAATAAATTGCTTGACTTGCTCACCAAATACCAAAAGGCATTTGCTTGGGACTATACTGACATGCAGGGAATTCACCTGGAAACTTGCACTCACCATATCTATACATACACTAGTATTCAACCAGTGAGGGAGCCACAGAGATGGATGAACCCCATGCTCAAATAGGTTCTAAGAGATGAATTGCAAAAGTTACTAAAAGTAAAGTTCATTTATCCCATTTCTAACAGCCAATCAGTATCTCCATTAGTAATAGTTCCCAAGAAAAATGGTAAATGGCGAGTTTGTGTTGACTATCGAGAATTGAATAAAGACATCCTTAAAGACTATTTTCCATTGCCATTTATTGACCAAGTTTTGGATCCATTAGCTAGAAAAATGTCATTTTCCTTTCTAGATGGTTTTAGTGGCTATAATCAGATTAGCATAGCCTTAGGAGACCAAGATAAAATAACATTTACCGGTCCCTTGGGAACTTATGCTTACAATGTACTACCATTTGGCTTGTGCAATGCTCTAGCAACATTTCAAAGAGCAATATTAGCAATTTTTGTTGATCTGGTCCACGAATGTGTTGAGGCATATATGGATGATTTTTCAGTATATGGTGATTCCTTTGACAATTCTTTGCAAAATCTAGAGAAAGTTTTACAACAATGTATAGAAACCAATTTGTCTTTAAGCAATGAAAAATTTTATATGATGATCAATGAGGAAATAGTCTTAGGACGTCATATTTCTCTTGAGGGAATCAAGGTAGACTGAAACAAAATACAAATTATTGTCGAATTGCCAATTCCAACAAATCAAAAAGATGTGAGAAGTTTTCTTGGTTATGCAAGTTATTATAGGAGATTGATTGAAAATTTTAGTAGGATGGCATTACCACTATTTAAACTTCTTGCAAAGGATGTAACATTTAATTGGAATGAGGCTTATCAAAAAGCTTTTGACAAACTCAAAGAGAAACTAAGTACTACTCCAGTTTTAAGGGGACCCAATTGGACTTTACCTTTTCACATTTCAACTGATGCATCTGACATAGTAGTAGGAACTTTCTTAGGACAAAAGGAAGGTGCTTTAACCTACGCAATTTACTTTATCAGTAAAAATTTGACACCTACTGAACTCAACTATACAGTAACGGAAAAGGAAATGCTTGCAATTATACATGCGGTGAACAAATTTTGTCATTATATAACTGGATATGAAGTCCTCATTCACATAGACCACTTTGCCATTAAATACTTAATGAACAAACCTATTATTAATGGCAAGATCACAAGATGGTTACTCTTACTGCAGGAATTTAATCTCACCATACTAGACAGGCCAAGGAAAGAGAACTAGGTAGTAGATTACTTCTCTAGACTACAAAATTCATGTGAAACCGTCCATGTTGAAGATTCATTTCCTGATGAACACTTGTTTACAATTTCAGTGTTAACTCCATGGTATGCTGATTTAAACTACTTGTCCACAGGAAAGGTACCACCATCTTTCAATTCAAAGGAGAAGAAAAGGTCGATCAAACAAAGTGCAAGATATTCATGGGTTAAAGGCGATTTATTTAACACTGGTTATGATATGATTATTAGAAGATGCATTAGAGAGGATGAAATACTTGATATACTAACCTCATGCCATGATCAACCTTGTGGTGCCCATTTTGCAGCTAAGAGGACAACACACAAAATTCTTAGTCTTGGCTACTATTGGCCATCAATTTTCAAAGACTCAAACAAGTATGTAAGAAGTTGTGATAGCTGCCAACGCATGGGCAGACCAACCACTTCCAATGAGATTCCACTATAGCCACAAGTGCATCTAGAACCATTTGAAAAATGGGCACTAGACATTGTTGGACGCATCAATCCACCATCTAAAGGTAAGAAGTACATTCTTGTATCTACCAATTATGTGACTAAATGGGCTAAAGCAAAAGCACTTGCAAAGGAAATTGAAAAAACAGTAGTCAATTTCCTTTTTGAGGAAATCTTTGTTAGATATGGAGTACCCAGAGATATAGTAATTGATCAAGGGACTCAATTCACATCAAGACTGATTCAAGAAATTATAGAGAAGTACAAAATCAAGCATAGATGAAGCATACCAGACCATCCGAAGGCCAATGGCCAAGTGGAATCTACAAATAAAACACAAGAAGGGATCATGACAAAAACAATGGCAAAAAACAGAAAGGATTGAGCCGACAAGCTAAATGAAGCACTCTGGGCATATAGAATTACTTGGAAAGACACAACAAGTTTTACACCCTATCAGCTAGTGTATGGCAAAGAGGTCATGATGCCAATAGAATTTCAAATACATACATATAAATTGGCTGCACACTTAGGAATAGACCTCTTTGAAGCCCATCAAGAAAGAATTATGCAATTGAACCAGCTGGATGAGATGAGACTAGAAGAAGTGCATAGGACAACAATGATAGAACAAAAAAGGAGACAATGGCATGACAAGTTAATTAAGAAGAAGGAATTTCAAGTTGGTGACTAGGCATTACTCTTTGACTCAAAATTCAAGGATTATAAAGCTAAATTTACAACCCACTAGATGGTCCCTTATGAAATCATTGAAGTCTTTGAAAATGGATCAGTCAAATTAACTTCAATTGACCAAGAAGGACAGACATATCTGGTCAATGGACACAAGCTAAAGATCTACCATAAGCTTGTTAGCATAGAAGACTTCATGAGGACAATATCACAGCAAAAGGAGGTACAGATAGTACAACAGTCAGCTATAATATCCAAGCCTTAAATAGTTTCTATTTTCTACAATAAATTAAAAAAAAAAAATAATAATAATAATAATAATAATTTTTAGATATGAAAACCAAAGATGACATGATCTAAACACGAATTCTTATGAGAAAATGAAGAAACTGGCTTGTAAGAATTCCTTTTTAGTTTAGTGTAAATAGTAAAATAAAAAAAAAAGGGATTCTGAAAGAAATATGACTTGAGGACAAGTCAAATCATTAGTTGGGGAGGAGAAAGTCTGAACTTGTTCATGCTTTTCTGTTTCCCTAAGTTCATCTCCAGCAGAGGAAGAGATTTGTCTTTACATTTTCTAATGGATTCTTAAGAAATGATTATTGTTCAGTATTTTCCAAAAGGATTTGTTTGTAAACTTGGAACATATATCAGGAAGGGACCTGTTATATACAGATTCTATTCTCAGAAAGGGACCTGTTCAACATAATTTCTCAAAAGGGGACATGTTATCATTGTTAGACAAGGGACCTGTTCTAAGCAAATTTTTAGAATGGGATCTGTTCAGAGGAAGATTGCATCAACAAAGAAGAAGATCGCGTCCAAGAAGAAGAAGATTGAAAAGAAAAAGACTGGACTGCACCTAAGAAGACAAAGACTACATTTAAAAGAGAAATGGATAGCATCACATTCTGCCTAAACATATCAAGCAACAAAAGCCAACTCCCAAGCAAAGAGATATTAGAGGGCTGTAAGAATTGTCATTTTAATACTTTTAATTTCTTTTATTAATTTCAAATTTTAGATGGTGGTTTATGATAATTATTGATTTCAATTTCTAAATACCTAGCTTATCCTATATCATTCATACTTATATCATGTAGGAGTCAGTCCTACTCTTCTACCTATATCCTATAACTATAGCCTATTTAATGTTTCTGAACATTAATCCTATTTTCTACCTTGTATCTATTCCCGAAGGTCTGATCCTTAAGGCCTACCTTTAGATCGTGTACATACAATTCTAATCAACCTATAGTCATAAGTACCAACAGACCTACCAAAATTAAGCATGCATACTTAAGGACTAAATTGTGAAGAAAAATATCAAGTCATGAATACAAAAGATTTATCAGGCCACATAACAGGTCATGAATATGAAGGATTTATAAATTTATATGGTTTTCAACCTAAAATTGTTTTTTTAAATCTAGAAAGTAAAACATAATTGATAGACAAAGGGTATGTGATCATAAGAAAAGATTAATGGCTAGCTCAAAAAAAATCATCATGACCTTATTCTCTTATGACCTAAAGGCATCATAATGGTCCGTATACCTAATTTTATCATTCAAAGACTACTGCCAGGACTCCAAAGGCCATTATTAAAATTCCTTGTGTAAGGCATTGAAGGGACTACCAGTGAAGCGTATGTTGTGTGGAGAGATTGAGGGTTCATTACATAAACAAGTAATGAATGAAGGAAGTAAGTATTGTATTTATTACGAAGTATAGGTAGAAGTTTTGACCTGTAGAAAATGCTTTGAATTAGAGTTGTTGTCATTCTAAAAGTCATAAACCAATTCTCTCTCAGTTTCATAAGGGTATAGCGTGACGAGTATGTTGATAATAACAATGTCAACATACGAGTAAAAGGGCCATGGCACAGGGGAGACCCACCAAAACCGGTTGAAGGGAATTTCGATTTTATTGGCAACATCCTCTATTAAACAAGAGATATGCATAATATTCAAGCCCAAGTAGTTCTCTTATCGTAACTATGGTAAAAAAAAAAATTTACAGCATAAGGGAAATACAGTAATTTTCTAAAAACTATGGTAGAATTCTTTTTACAATTGTAAACTCTTCTTACACACAGGCTAATAGAAGATAAAATTTTTCTCTCATGGCAAACAGAGCAGAACCACAACAATTTGACCCTTCCAAATACCATAAGGATTGCATAGACATTTTTAGGGCAAAACAATGGTTGCCATTTTTAGAAAAATATAGTGGGCACAATGATCAAATGGAAAGGGAGTTTGCCTCTTCATTTAATGGTGAGAGAGCCATTGTAAGAAACTTGTCTTTTAGGATCTCAGAAGACACAATGGCTCAAGTAATAGGTATAAGCCTAGAAGGAGAAAAGTATTTTAAAACCAAGCAGTTCAAAGAGAAAACATGGACACATTTCATATCCAAGACAAGGGTATCATCAGTTGACTGGAAATCAGGGATACCAAGGAGCTGGCTCATTCATACATGGGATGAAATCATTTATGTCATTCAGAAATTTATAAACTATGAAGAAAGATACATCATTTTATTTTTTTATCATATCAAATTGTTAATGCATCTAAGAGGGGACTGCATTATAAGTTTGCCTTATTTTCTTTTACAAAGTTTGACTAAAATGTCTAAGACCATACAAAAAAAAGGAAAAAAAAGGATAAGAGTCTACACCATTTAGGTTTGATAAAAATCTTGATTTAATTTGAACCACAAAAGATGAATGTAACCTGGAACAAGTTCTTGGTAACTAATGAGTTTATGATAGATGAGGAACAAGAAAAGCAGTGAAATTCACAAGAAGATCAGCATAATTCAAAGGAAGGGTAGCAACATGTAGAACTAGTGATTGATGTAGATGCTATAGAGGAAGACTTTCATAGTACAGACTAAGTAACTCTGTTCCATCTAGCAGCAATATCAAAACAAGGAGGATGGTAAGGGAGGAGGTTGAAAGAGCTGAAAAGGATAATATTTTCTCCAATTACACAAGAAAGTCTAGAAAGACTAACATAGGTTAGAGAGGGAAAAGAGTGGAGGAGGATGATGTTCTACAATAGGCACAGTATGACTACATATGGGGATTGGAAAGTAAAGGAAAGTAAAATGAGGAACAAGAACAGAAAGTCTCAAGTAAAAAGAAAAGAAAACCGGAAAGGAAAGTTGAGAAGTTACAACAATAGCTTATGGAATCAGAGGTTTTGGAAAGAGTAGTAAAAAGATAAAATGAGACACTCAAAATAAAAAGCAAGAAGTTTCAAGTTGAGAATGAAAATTTGAAAAAGAAGGTTAAGAAACTCATAGCCTATAAAATGCAAATTTGTAGGAAGGCCTACAAATTTTACAAGCAAAAGAAAGCAATTAAAACCAAGTATCAAATCCTGAAGACAGAGTATGAAGCCCAAATGAACATTAATGCTTTACTTCAGGCAGCAGAGGCAGAAGCAAAAGTAGAAGTCAGAATTTGACAGATTATAACTTATTTGCATGAGGGCATGCAAAATCCTAAGTTTGGGGGAATGTTGGTATCAAATTGTGACTGTCCATTCCACTTAAAATTTTCTTTTGACTATCATTTTTGACCATTTAACCTTCACATTGCAACTATAATCCTTGGAAACTAAATGATATGATGTCATTATCATTATTTTTAGATTGGAATTAATTTTTGAAATTATTATGTTAAAAATAACATTTTTCAGAAAATTACAAGAAGTTGTGACTTCCTGTAAATGCTCCATTGTTTGACATGTTGCACAACAGGTGAGTGAATTTGAAGATTGTGAGCATGAAGTAAAATGTACAAGGATGGTGGATCACCTTTCCACAAGTCACATTCTTTTCTTTCTCTAAATAATTGTATAAAATAATTTTATCTTTATCACCTGTCATGTGTTTTGAGCATCCACTATCAAATGTACCATTAATTTTCTTGTCCTTCTGCAAACAATGTTATGCCATAATTTTCTGACTGTAACTCCTTCCTTTTCCATACTTTAGAATTTGTTGATATTTTCTCCTTTTGAGATGTTGGCTGTAATTTTCTCCTGCATTTAGATTCTTCATGTCCAAAGTTATTGCAAAATGAGAATTCAATTTCATCTATAAGAGGGGAGAAGATATTATAAGAGTTCTTCTTGACTCATATCTCATACCTTTATTTTATTGCTTATGTAGTCATGATAGTTTTGTATGCAACACATCGAAAAGCCTTATGACCAAAATTATGACATGAGAAACATTGTCCATTAAAGAAGAAATTTGTGTAATCATAGAATCTTCTTGTGTTGTTAAACTTTTGATTGGTGCTTCTGTTGTTGTTCATCCTTGGATTGGAGTGACCATACTTTACCTGTGGAATGCCTTTATTCTTTTGCTGAGGACTGAAGCTTTGTTGACTGGTTTTTGTTGCATTACTGAGGCTTTTCTAACTGATTTTTGTTGCATTACTGAAGCTTTACTGATTCGTTTTTTCTTCATTATTGAAGCTTTGCTGACTAGTTTTTATTACATTTAGATATCTTTCGTTGGTGGCTAAAGACTTTTATGTTTGATATGTTTCTCCATTGTATCCAAGAACTTTCTTTATAAGAGGAGATTGTTTTACCTTGATAATTTCATATAAGGTTTCAGATCCTTTAGCAAATCTAAGATTTAGAGTTTTTATTTTCTCAAGTTCATTTCTTAGACTTACTACTCCAAATTCTAACTTCTCATTATGCTTTTCCTTTTCTATGAGTTGATGCTTCAAAGTGTCTATGGCTATTTTGAGTTGAGTAATTTCTTCAAAGAAATCTTTTTCTTCTAATGCATCGACAAATTTATCATTAGACTCACTAATATTTTTTTTAAAAGCCATGAGTAATTTAAGATCTTGATTAGATTCACCTTCTTTGTTATTTGACAAGCCATCACTATCTTCATGAGTATAGTAACTTCTTCTACTATCAAACGGTCTCTTATTACATTTTGTATTATCCTTCCCTTTGTCATGGTTGTCTTTATGAGGACATTTAGTAGCATAGTGACCAACTCTACCACAAGAAAAATATTTGAAGGGAAGCTTACCACTTAACCTTTTGGTGCCCAATTGAAGTTTCTTTACAAAGTTCACCTCATCTTATGTTATATGTATCCTAATTCCTTGTGTTCTTCCTTTTCTTTTCCTTTTTCATATGCTTTAAATATGACTTATCTGACCTTTGAGGGACCTCCTTTCCTCATTCCAAAACAAGTCAGGATCCCATGAAGTTTAACAACAGTAGGAGTCTATAGATCGTGCTTCTCTTTAATGGCAAACACTTTTGACTTGTATTTATGAGTTAGAGATCTTAAAATTTTCTCTACTAAAGTAGTGTCCTTTATTTCTTCGCCCAAATTTTTCATGTGATTTACAATCTCATCTATATGTAGAGATAAACTAGAAATACTTTCATCATTATGCATTCTGAGAGTTTCATATTGAATTCTGAGAGTTTCGAGTTTAGAACTTTTTGCCTTGGTATCACCTTCATAGCTTTGAATGATTTTGTCCCATATTTATTTTGTTATGTTTAACTACATAAATTTGACAAATTTTTATTATGTCAAACTTCCCAATAATTCATTGATATCTTTGGAATTAGTTTCATATGTCTTCTTTTCTGTTGCATCTGTGGGAACTGCAGCTGGATATTGATAACCTCCTACCACAATTTCCCAAACATCTGATCCAAATGACTGAAGATAGGATCTCGTTCTTATATTCCAATATATAAAATTATTTTCATTGAAGAGTGGTGGTCTGATAGATGCCGACCCTCCTTGATTTCTCATCTAGAGAGATCTTCCTTCAAGCGATCAAGCTTCTTTTGAAGGACCTACTCTGAAACCAATTGTTGGGAAAAATATTGAGAGGGGGGGTGAATCAGTATTTTAAAAACTCACAATAATGATTTTCTTTTCTGAAATGTATATATGACGTGACTGAACCTAGCTAGCATATATATGCGACTGTTGTAAACAAAACTAGTCTATGATCAGTAAAATTGTAAAACAGCTAATTCTTTATATGTTAAACTTGACCTAGAATGTAAGAGATTTATAAGACATTTGATAAGCAGTGAATATGTGCAGTAAGAACAAAAAAGAGTATCACACATAAGTAACGCACATGAATGCCAAGATTTAAGGTGGAAACCCAATGTCGGAGAAAACCACTGTTGTTGTAATCTCAGTCTTCAAAACTTATTGATATCAAAAACTTCTTACATTCTTGTAATGGTGCAGATTCATACCAGTACACATGCACCCACCTGTTGAAGGTTACAACCTTCACTCGTTCTCAAGCTCCTACTGGAAGGGAGATCCAACCCCCTGATCTGATCACCAACTACTACTGGCAAGAAGCTTTGACTTCCTCACTGAGGTTCCAACCCTTAGCAACATCCATGGACCATGTTTCATAAATTTTCACATTGGATCCAGTATCAACACTTATGCACAATCATCATTGTAATACAATCATCAATCTTTGACACACAAAATCAGCCAATCACTAAAACCCAATCAATTGACACTTAATCAAAACTAAACCAATCAACTCGAACATCCAGATCACTATAACCAGTACACATAACTGAACCCAGAATAATGCATCAGCACACAGAATCATTGCAACCCTGATCATTCAAATGTTAAAATGTATACGCTACTTTTCTTAAGAAAAATTACGTGTATACGTACTTTTCTATAGAGAAACCTGCATACAAATTTTAGTATACTGAAAACTTGACCACTGCAATTTTGCAAAAGAATGTTGAATCATACCTAGATCTACTACAACACTCCGAACCAATCACAAAATTGTCTATGATCTTCAATCACAATCAACAAGTAATCTTAACATTCTTCAATCAATCCATAACCACATTCAACTTCATCATTCAGACATTATCACTTAACCCAGATCAATCATGAGGACATCATTGAAAAACAGCAGAGAACTAGCAACATTGATCAGGTTGTTCAGTCAATTATGAATAGAAATCCTTACTTTGTATATGCTACTTTGAAGAAGAAAACTTGCATGTATACGCGCTTTTCCTGAGACTAACCAGCATATAGATCTGCAAATTTTGACCTAAATTGTGCAGCCCTTCAGAACTTCAAAAAGACCTAGATCATAATATTTAGAGACAAAAACATGCATCAGTACTTAGATCTAGTCAATCCATGAGTAGATCGTACAGTGAAAGGTCATTTCAAGTCTCATGATCCTGATCCTATTGGAAATAATACTGAGAGGGGGGGTGAATCAGTATCAATTCAACAATATTTCATTTCTATAAACAGATTTATATACGCTACTTCTGTTAATGAAACATGCGCGTATACGCAACTGTGTTTAGATCAACCAGCATATACCTTGCAAAATCATAATTTAGTTAGTTGATCTTTAATCTGTGTATCATAACCATATAACCAGTAATTAGGTGCAGTAAACAGAGTAGGAAATCACACACATGAACACAAATTATAAGGTGGAAACCCAATGTGGGTGAAAACCCCCTGCTGCAATCATCTCTATCTTTCTTTAATAAGAAACTTCTTTTTACAAATTTTGTATTGGTGCAACCTTATACCAGTATGCAGGCTTCTACCTATAGAAGGATACAACCTTCTCTCATTCTCGAGCTTCTCCTGGAAGGGAGCTACAACCCCCTAGCTCTTGTACTAGCTAATGTTTTTACTAGTACGTAGGTGCTAACCTACAAAATGCTACAACCTTCTCTTTTCTTCCAGGGACCAAGTTTCATAAATTTTCAGACTGAATCCATCAATAACATTAAATATATTTTCATCAACCAATCTCCTTTGCACTAACCAAAACTGAATCAAACAATCACTTTTCTAGATGCTATAACCGGATCAAAGTAATAGTAACTAGAACCCAAGATAGAACCCAGAACACTGCAACAACAAACAGAAGTAGCTAAAACATATTTTACGAGGTGTACGGTACTTCAATGTGTCAAACTTGTGTGCATATGCACTTTTCTCAAGAAAAACCTATGTATACATTGTTTTGAAATGCTGAACCAGCATGTATATGCACCCTTGTTGTAATGAACCTGCGTACAAATCTGTAAATGATGATTTAACCTTTACAACTATTCAGACATCAGTTATACCCAGATCATCCGATTTACAAATTACGACATGTGCCAATTATTTAGCTAAAATATCAAAACTACATAAAGATACTTCTCTTCAAGCCTTAAGATCTTGACCCATCAATAGAACTTATCCTTGTTCAAGCACTCAGGTTCCTCCTTGATTCAGATCCAACTATGCATCGTAACCCAATGACCAGTATTTTAGATCTTTCTCTTCATTAGATATTCAATACTTGAGTTCCTTTGCCTAATGATCTCCTCCTCCTTTTATAGTCTTAGGCTTTACTCAATACCATGGTCCAAAACCACTTAGAATCAATACCTTGGATCAAATACCTGGGGTCAACACTTCGGACAAGATACCTTGGACCAATACCATGGGTCAAAATACCATGGTCCAAATACAACGGACCAAAACCAAATTCTCCAACATGTATGCATCTTTCCTTGTGTGAAAGTGTGTGTATACACATACACACCTGTTGGTCGGTGAACCCGCATGTATATGCGGCTTGGTCAAGGGAAACCTGCATGTATCTCTTTTTCCTTCATTCTAAGAGCCTAAACTGTGATTTTTCATCTAAGTGAGTTTCCATCAAGGAAAATACCTATGTCATAGCGCTAAACCTATGTCATAATGCCAACAATCTCCCCCTTTGGACTTAATGGAAACCTCAAGTCACTCTCCCCCTTTGTCATCAATGGCAAAGGGTTATGCTCCCCTTGAGTACATGTTGAATTCTCTGATATGCTGAAGTGTGTTGTTCATGCTCCCCCTAACTATACACAATGGTCTGCAAAAATATGTTCTACAAGAAGAACATGACTCTATACATCATAAATGACCTTCCTATCACCAAAGACGCATACATACATGCATCTCCCAACCAAGTGGGGATATACCAAAAGTTTATACATGATAAAATAAGAACATTACATCATCCATCCCAGGCATAGTGGAGAAACAAAATAGGTCATTACATGACCTTAATAATAAAAGATAGACATGACATAGAGACAAAATATCTAAAACAAGACTATGATAGTCATCAACAACTATCATCAGCAGCATCTATCAATCACCATCCAAACTAGCAACCATGATCTCCCTCTGCACCTATTCCACCTGAAAACACAACTGTGAAATTGTACCAAGATCTTCTAAGATATATGCTCCCCCCGAACCTGTGCCAGATGATCACTGTCAGACCCATATCAAACTCTTTTCCTCCTGAGTCTGGCCCACTGATATTCTTCAAACCAACATCTACGCAACTGTATCTATAGCAACCACTGTTCTCTGAAACAGATAGGTTTCAACACCAAGATGAGGCATCAACTACTCCCAGCTTCTGTCTAAGGTATTCAAATGTCTCTTTGGGCAATGGTTTGGTGAATATATCAACAACCTATTCCTTGGAGGGAACATACTCCAATTTGACCTTTTTTTCAAGCACTTGTTCCCAGAGAAAATGATATTTGATAGGTATGTGCTTGGTCTTGGAATGCATGACTAGATTCTTTAAAATATTGATTGCACTTGTATTATCACATAGAATGGAAATGGGTGGAGTACATATGATTTGAATGTCTTGCAATGTTTGCATCATCCAAAGGAGTTGTGTGCAGCAATATGCAGCAGCCACATATTCTGCTTTAGCTATAGATAATGCAATTGAAATTTGTTTCTTGCTGAACCAAGACACTAATCTGGAACCCATAAAGAATGCACCACCACTAGTGCTTTTTCTGTCATCCACGATTCCTACCAAATCTGCATCTGTATATGTATGAAGTGTAAGATCTATCTCTAGGATACCATAAACCAAAGTTTTGTGTTCCTTAAATATATTTGAAAATCCTTTTGACTACCTGAAGGTGTGCTTCCTTTTGATTTTCTTGGAATCTTCCAACTATTCCCACTACATGCATGATGTCTAGTCGGGTACCTATTAGATAGAGCAGACTACCAATCATAGATCTGTAGGTTGGTTGATGTACTGCTTCTGATTCATCATTTGTGCTGAGGCTGCATCCTGTAACCCTAGGGGTACATACTGGTTTAGAATCTTCCATGCCATATTTCTTCAAGATCTGCTTAAGATACTTGGTTTACAATAGAAAAATACCATCTTTATTTTGTTGAACTTGTAAACCAAGAAAATATGTGAGTTCAGCAAGCAGGGACATTTCAAATTCTTTCTGCATTACCAAAGAAAAGTTTTGACTCATGTCTTCTTCATTGCTACCAAAAATGATATCATCAACATACACAACAAGTATTAGCAATTTATCATTGTCAATTTATATATATAGGTTTCTATCGGCTGATCCTTTTGAAAAACCTTGTTGATGAAGGTATTTTTCAAGATGATAATACCAGGCCCTTGGAGCTTGTTTTAGACCATAGAGAGCCTTTGTGAGTATGCATACAAGTTTTGGATCATTTCCAAGGATGAATCCATCTGGTTGCTCAATATATACTTCTTCTTCTAGGTCTCCATTAAGAAAAGCAGATTTCACCTCCATTTGATATACTTTGAACTTCTGAAAGCTAGAAAGAGAAAGGAACATTCTTATGGCTTCAAGTCTAGCAACAGGTGCAAAATTTTCTTCAAAGTCTATACCTTCTTGTTGAGCATACCCTTTACAAACAATTCTGGCCTTGTTTCTAATAACTTCTCCATTTTCATTCAGCTTGTTTTTTAATATCCATTTGGTTCCTATGACATTTTTATCATTAGGTCTAGGAACCAATTCCCAAGTATTATTCTTTTCAATCTACTCAATTTATTCATTGATGCCCTTGACCCAACATTCATGTTTGCATGCTTCATTTACATTTTGCAGTTCGACGAAGGAAAGCAATGCTAGATAGCTTGAAGCTTATGTAATAGTTCTTCTTGTCTGTATACTTGCCTCTTTCTACCCCAAAATTTGAGTCTCTGGATGATTCTTCTGAAAATACCTAGATGAAGCCTTTTATTATACCCTTATCTATTATTCTGGTGCCTCATTGGTTTCTTCTTCAGAAATAGTCTGATTTGATGTGGAAGGATAGTCCTCAACTTCTTCATAATCTTTAGTTTTTACCTGCTTTGGATTTTTGCCTGCTTCATCAACTACAACACCAATACTTTCAACAATTTTCCAAAGTCTTTTATTATAACACTTATATCCTTTACTTCAGGAAGAGTAACCAAGGATAATGCCTTCATCTACTCTAGGTTCAAACTTGCTAGGTTTTTCATCAGTCCTTTTGATGTAACATTTGCTTCCAAAAACTTGGAAGTATTTTGTAGTAGGAGTCTTACCATACCAAAGTTCATGTGGAGTTTGAGTGTTGTTTACTCAGACATTTGTTTTGTTGAGAATAGTGACGACAGCAAATGTGGCTTCACCCCAGAAGGTTACAGGAGTTCCAGACTCATCTAGCATAACATGAGCCATTTGTTGAACAATTATGTTCATCCTTTCTACCACTCAATTTTGCTGAGGAGTTTGTTGAAAATAATACTGAGAGGGGGGGTGAATCAGTATTATCTAGATCTTTTAACAATTCTTCCTTATTTATACTTTGAATTATTTTTGCATACCAATACCATCAATAATGAGCATGAACAAGAAAAGCAGACAGTCACATCAAAGAACACCAGATATAAGGTGGAAACCCAATGTGGGTGAAAACCACCTGCTGCAATATGTCTCTATCTTCTTCAAATTAGAAACTCCTTTTACAATGGTCTTGTACTGGTGCAGTCCTTTACCAGTATGCAGGCTACAACCTGCAGAGAGCTACAACTCTCTCTCGTTTTCCAGTCTCTCCTGGAAGGGAGCTACAACCCCCTACTTCTTTTCAAGGACCACTTTTCATAAATTTTCAAATTGGATCCATATACATCAAAAGTACATGTAAATTATACAGTCAGCTGTAATAACCAGATCAACAATAACATAACAGTACCCAGAACACCTTATCAACAGAAAAAAGTTCAACCAACAGAAGATCTTAGAACAGATACGCAGTTTCTTTGTCACAGTCCTGCGTCGCTACGCACTTCACCCTCTGATTCCCTGCGTACAACCGCAGAGCTCCTTCTGCTGTGCTGCGTGACCACGCACTGCCCCTTTTTCTGATCTGCGTACAGTACGCACCCAAAGCACTATCGCGCCGCATACTGTAAGATAAGCACGCACCCAAAAGAACTATAACAGCAGGTACGCACCCAAAAGAATAAACGCGCCGCGTACTGCTACAGAAGAAACGCACCTGAACCACAGCTTCCCTGCGTACCCACGCACTGAACCTTCGTCACCTCTGCGTACCCACGCACTATCTCTTCGACGCCTCTGCGTATACCCACACCTTTTCTTCGACACCCCTGCGTACCCACGCACTGAACCTTCACTGCTTCTGCGTACCTCTGATTAGGGCTGAAATATAGTCAGATGCTCAGATCTGAACTTGCGCTCAAGAGATGCCCTTCACAGATTCGCTTCTAACTTCTCCTTTATAGATCAAGCGATTTAAACCGAGAACCCATTAAATCAGATCTTAAGATATTCAATCACTCAAAAGATGCTCAAGTCAAATGATCTCCTTTGCTTTATATAGGCTAGTTCTTCATCAAATCAAGGATCATGGGGCTCAATAAAAATAATAAAATAAACAATACCACGGACCAAAACCATGATAACCCAATAC
>APFE030079473.1:168591-190290 GCA_000404065.3 Pinus taeda | reverse complement strand
CCACGTAGCGCTGCCACCGCATCACCCCGCCCCCCTGCCATGCCACCTGGGCGTCCACGTCCCCTGCCACGTCACCCTCTCCGTACCTCGGACCCACCATGACGTCAGCATGACGTCATCACAAAAAAGCGCCAAATCACCCAAAATGCATAAAAAAGGGCCAAAACTGTCATTTTTTCAATGTTTGCTGCCGATTAACCTGGAGCTCAGCTGAAGGCGAATTTGACTTCCAACGGTCGAAATCCAAAAGTAATCCGCCACAACTGTTGCTGCGTCCACTGTCAACTCAACCATACCCAATTCAACCCGTTCAACCGCTGCAACTGCTCGTCCGCCATTAAAACAGGTATTTCGCCTCCGGCGCCCTCTTGCTCTCTCAATTGTCCACATAAACCTGTTGTTTGTTCAAATACCATTATAATTCAAGAAACCCTGTGGTCATTCATCATTAAAACTGCCTGTGAAGCCTCTGCAAAACCCTGTACAGTGATAATTGCCGGTGAAAACCCCAAGCAATGGAAACTTTAGCTGTTCTGGATGCCTCATCCCTCAACCCACCCAACAAAGACCTAGAAACCATACCTTTGGTGGACGATGATGCTCTCATCACTGACTTTGTAGCACCAAGAGACCATTTGAAGACCTACTGTCAGCTGAGAAATACTCATTCGGCCGGCAGTGACCTGTATGGCATATGGCAATCCAATTTGCCTACCTATTTTCTGCCTTCTGTCAATGTATTCCCAGAGATTATCCATCTATGTGCAGAGAATTATGACCAGGACCTAAGGGCCGTGAAATCTCCATCAGGGAGCATCCTTTTTTACATTACTCCGGAATCCATAGACCAGATGCTTAATTACAGTCCCAACCGGCAGCTGTACCCTTTCACTATAGATTTCTTGCTAGATATGGGCTCCAGACTATCTGATCAAGACATCAAAATCATAGCCAAAAAGTTCATGAAGGCAGAGTGCCAGCCCTCTGGGCCACCTCCTTTCTTATATAAGGACTTCAATGAAGTAGGCCAGCTGCTAATAGACATGCTGACCTCTGTGCTGGGGCTCACCACCAATGAACATGTCGGCACAGCTGTGCTGGTGATGCTATCTGCATACAGCCCCGGGCAAATCCCTGAAATCAAGTATAACTATGCCAGGTACATTGCACTCAAAATACATGATCAGCTGTCCAGACTGAAAAGAGAGGGAATATTCAAATATTCCTCATACATTTATCACATGTTCTTGTATTATCAGACTGACAGCTTCCAATGCTCAGTCAGGAAGCTTGATTCAAAAGGGGAAAGAAGGTCTGTCATTTTCTGGTCTTCAATCTTTCACCAGGTTCAGGACTCCCCTTACTCTTACTGTGAGTTTGTGGACCAATTTGCATATCCAGTCATCTGCCTACTGAAGAGAACTCCTCCTGCAAGGTTATCCAGAGACATGCAGAAGATTTTACAGTTGTCCAGAACCTACAAGATTGGGGACTGGTACTTTTACCAAAACCACACAGTCATCAGGATCTATGGCTGTGAGCTCTGTCCATACAGACTCCCTAGGTATGTCCCCATGAGGCTATTTGCCCTAGAATACTATAGGCAGCTGATAAATTCAGATTTGACACATTTTCACAGTGCCAAGAAGAAGGCCAACCTAAAATTCAGGGATCATCTAGGCCCATTCACAATGAACAAAAAGGATGGTTGGCAGGAGGCTGACCAAATGTTAGAGCAACTAAAACTCAAGAAGAGTTTCTGGTGGGTCCCTTATGACCCAGAAGGCTTCATAAGCGCAAGAAGGGTCAAATACAGGCTGAAACCCTATGACCACTCCCCCCTCCCACAAGTACAACCATTTGCTAATCAGGAAGAGTGGATGCCTGGGACAATAGTGGAGGAATTGAGTCAAGAAGAACTAATGGAACAGACTGTGAAAGATCTTGAAAAGACTCTTGACTTGGATTCTTGTCAGCAGGTTTTCAGGCCAATAACCCAGACGGAGGAGATAGCCTCAGCCATACTGCATACCCAAGAAGCTCCAGCAACAAGTGCCAAAGGAAAAGAGAAGATGGATGAGCACCAGGAATCCGAAATAGGGCAGGCCTCTACAACAAAGGACCAGCAAACAACACAGGCTCCTCCCCTACAAACTGAACAACTCCAGACCCCTCTAAACACTGAGAGAGGGAAGAAAAGGGACAGGGTAGAGGTCACACCCCCTGCAGGGTCAGGGCAGCAACCAGAGGCCAAGAGGCCAAGAACAGACCCTGAGGCCGAAGGAGAAATAAGCGAGGAGCTGGAACACAGTCAAAACAGGGAAAGGCAAGCAGGCCGATCTACGACCACCAGCACAATCAATCCTGAACAGCAGCGCACAGTGGAGGTATCCTCCTCCAGACAGCAGGTACAGAGGCCACCCTCAGTTAAAGAGGGATTTATGGAGATCAAGGCTCAGAATGAGCTACTAAGGAAGCAATTGTATGAGCAGTTCCTTAACACCACCCCAGCCAAAAAGCAGAGATTAATGGCTGCCTTTGATTTAAAGGATGAAAAGATGATATTCACTCATCTTAAACCAAAGGTCCCACATCCAAAGACTCCAGAGGACTATTACAAAACTAATCTGGAGATCTTTGCCAAGGACATACACCCCATGGACCAGATAGAGCTACACAAGCAAACGGGGGAGATGGTGTATGCCACGCTTGCTGACAGGGCAATGCTAGCCCACCAGCTGAAAGAATCACTAAAGAACACAAACAGACAGCTGGACTTGGAAAGACTGTCCTCCTCTGCCAAAGATAACAGGATAAAAACCTTGGAGGACATCATTGTTGAACAAGGCTACAACCCAAATGATCTAAAGGGTGCCAAGGCCTTAATGAAGAAGAAGGAGGATGACATAGCTGCATTGAGGAAGCAGGCTAAATTGCCTCCTACAATCCACCCTGACACAGCACAATTAGCCCAGGAAAAACAGGTGGACCAAGCTATGGAATTACTCCTAGCTATGAACCAGAGGTTGGCAGAGATGGAAGCAGAATTGGAGAAGGCCATGCAGCAAAAACAAGGGGAGACTGCCTCCCAGCCACCTCAGACCTCCACAGATGTCCAGGTTGCCCCCACAGTTCAAACAGCAACAGCTCCTGCCACTACTGCAGCACCTATTACTGCCACATCAGCAGCTGGAACAACAACAGAGACTACAGCACCAGCAGGATCCAGCTTGAGCATGGAAAAGCTGATGAAAGAGGTCAAGGAGCTGGAGAACCAGGTCTCAGAGATAAATGTCACCAAGGAGAAGCTGGCCAAACTAGAAGCCAGCTATGACAAATCAAAGATGACTGTGGCAGAGAGGGAAAGGGAGGTAAAGGCCTTGAGGAAGACCATTGCAGAGCTAGAGAAAAAGCTCAATTTTGAAGAAGTGATAGCAGAAACAAGACAAATGATATGGACTGCCATCGGGCAAGAGATCACTAATCAGTGGGAGTTCATCGTGGCCATTTATGAGCAGATAGGGCTCATAGGCAAGGCAAAGAAGGAGCTCTACAGAGCAAGAAATGAGCTGGGCAATATGGCAGATATTGCCCCTAAAATGATAGAAATTTTGAATTATAGGAATAGTTCTCAGCTGATCCAAATGGGAATCGATAACAGGACTGAGACTATCTCCGAGATAAAGAGGACCACAATAATGAGAGATTTGATTCAGACTCTGGACAGGAGGGTGCATGACATGCAGGCAGACATAGCCAAGTTCCAGAACAGGTTTACAGCCCTACAGGACAAAGGGCTCCCCAGTTTGGAAGAGGCAGGAAGGCTCCTCCCTTATGAGAAGTATATTAAGAGATTAAGTGCTGTTTCAGCCATTCAGATTGGTGAGGCTCCAGGATCATCTACAGCAGGCCCATTAACAGGAAGAGGCCTTTTTGATAAATTAGATAATCTCTTTTTCATTAAAAGTGAGGTGGCACATCTGTTCGACAAGCCTCCAAATTTTTACAAGTACACAGAGGCTGATGAGACTATTAGGACAATTTTGAAGCACCAGCTTCCTCATCCAGAAACGTGGCAGGACCTGGTGAGGCTAATTTTGAATCAAAGCTAAAGAAGAAAGCTATTGCAGCATAATTTCCATTTTGAGCCTACAGGTGGCTGAAGTCAGCACAACAGGCATGGAGACGCTGAGCCCACTCAGCACAGGTACACAGCATCAGCATCAGCATCAACATCAGCAGGTACAGGCAACAGGAGCAAGAAAGATACAGAAAATCAGGAATGACAGAGTACTTCAGCACCATATTTAATGAAAAAACTGCGCAAGTTAACCCCGCAGTGTCCGAAGGCCAACAAGTTATCTTGTCAGGAGTTAATTGCTTTAAAGAAGCTTGTACACTTGTAATAAATTTTCATCTACCTTCTCTGTACCAATGTAAGGGTTTTTCCCTCTCAGATGACCTAATTCCTGAGGAATTTTTGTATAGGGAACTTCTATATATTCCCCCTCGCGTTCTTTTGGAGGGGTTGGACGCTGTATGTAAGAAAAATCTCATTTTCTCTGCTGAGACTCTCATGGTGTAAATGTTCAGACTGCTAATACAAATGGTGATGGGATTTCTCCAAATATTGTCTTTCATGATGGCTTGCTGGTGTATGGTTTGCGTTTACAAGATTCCGATGTATCCAGTGGAACAATAAGTTTTCTATTTGCCCTCTGTTACATGTATGTTTGTCATTTTTCGTTGTGTTTCATCACTGTTATTCATATGCTCAAAACTAAATGGCTAAGGAGAAAAATAGTTGCAGGATTTATATCTGAAATACCCTGAGCTCAAAATTAGTCATTCTTTCTGTTTTCTTCAGCTATAGTATTTAAAGATTGATTCTTAAGTGCCACCTTTAATACTATATCACCTCATTTCTTTCACACCAGTCAGCCCAAGTAAAGAATTCTTAGATGCTCTTTACTAAGTTGTTCATTGTTTCACATTCAGTCATAACACGTTGTTCTACAGTATACCTATAGGCCCTGCAAACACATCTGCACCTCAGTCAAGATATCAAGGGAACAGCACTCAAAGACCCCATTGCCCAATGGACTAGTTTTCCTGAACACTGAGCCTAAGAGATATCAAAAGCATCCCCAACCAAACCTTAAAACAACCAAAAAACATATATCCTACCTAGCCTAAAACCTTCACTGCCAGCAGTGACCATACCAAATAGAGAGAGCCCTCTCTGACTGCAGCTGGGCTAGAAGCTGCAGCCCAAAGTTGGTTAGTGGTTACCCCGGCCGTATCCTCTTGGGAGTCAAAGAGGACAACCTGGGTGTTAACACCTTCCATGTTACTTCACTCTATGTTAGATATCTTCCTTTAGTAATGATTTACCCAATTGTAAAATTAATCCCTTCAAATTTTGTTACTGCAACATTGAGGGTTCACTTTCCCTCTTCATAATTTTCCAAAGAATACTAATTTCCCCTTTCATTACCATTTTGGTAAACCAATACAAATCTGTGGTTTGCCAAAAATGGTACCAACATGTGACTTCACTGAAAAAAATTATACTATGGTCATGCTTGTTAAAGTTCTAAAAATCTAGCTCTGATATCATGTAGAAATTTCTACAAATCTAGCTCTGATATCATGTAGAAATACCTACAAACCTATATCTGATACAATGTACAAATTCCTTGTAGATTCAAACTATTAATTGTAATATGATAAAAAAAATAGACTTGAAAATACTCTAATCATCGGTGGAAACAATTAAACGATCAATGGAATCATGAAGCATACAAGAGAAATAATTCAATCACACATAACACACTGATTTTCTAGGGAAGGCCACATCTACAAATCTCTTTTATATATAACTTGCATTAGGCAGAGAATCTTGATGAATACAATATTCTCTGCTCAACCTTGAACTGAACCTGACCAAGTATTTTCTATCCTCTGCCTGACTGACTACCTTTGGCAAATATGTAGCCAAATTTCCCAAAGATCCTAATTTTATGCATGATTTCCTTGGGAATTGGCCTCTATTTAATTAGGAATTTCTCCAATTATAAATTGTGAAATCCTCATAGGCCTTTCTCTAACACAATGCACCATCAATTTAATTTAGATGATTTTCCAACTGGTAGTACATTGTTGCTAAACTCTAATGTCAATTAGGTCTTTCTCTGATATGACATGCATGACTTAATTATGAGTGAATCTTTAGTTTACTAGTTGATCACTACTATAGGTTACACCTCACTACTTCATGTTACACCCCACTACTATAGGTTACACCCCACTACAATAAGTTATACACCGCTTTAGTAAGTTACATTGCAATACAGTAAGTTACACCCTATTATTATTGGTTGCATCACACTACTATTCGTTACACCCTACTGCTATTTGTTACACCTCACTACTGGATCTCCCACTAATTCCTCCATCAGTTGGAACAAATTTAACTGAATTTCACCCAGTTGGACTAAACTAAATAATTACAATTCAAAATAAGCTCAACTAGTGCTCCTTATTTTAGGATACACTATACATGGCTCTAGTCCGAACCTCAAATCAAATTATCTGAGCTAACTAAGTCATATTAACTTAGTTAACTATTACAAGTTGTCATGAGATGTGGAATTACAATTTTACTCCCAATTTAATTCATGGAAAAATTAAATTAGGATTTTTCTTGATGCTATTTTTAACATTTCTTGTTGCTATTTTCAATACTCCATCTCAACAAGAAAGGAATTGAACTCAATCCTGATACTGTACCTTTGGAATGATATACATCAAACTCTTGTGAGTGTTTTTTTTTCTACTAGAACATCTATAACTGAAAAGCATCCAAGAAAAATAAATTGAATCAACTCTATCTATAACTATTTACTGGGAAAAAGTTGCATTACTACTGACTCTCCTACTAAGCCTCTTGCTATGCTATCAACACTTCTCTACACTCCTCAGTCTCTAACTGACACTAATCCTCCTGCTACTGAATACTTTGGGCCCTCGAAGCAAGGTAATGATCCATGTAACAAAAGGACACCTCAATGGATCCTACCCACATTTATGCACTCTTACGACTATTGCTTCACAACACCTGACCTCTCACTTGGAGGTATGGATGCATGCTCTCCCTCTGCCCACTTGTCTCGAAATTCTTCCCTACTGGAGGTCTCTACTTGAGTGGATGTCTCCACTCAACCTATTCTCTTCTTGTCAAATTGTGGCTACTTTACAACTTGTTGAGGATGATTTTGAGGCTACATCAAAGGTTTCATGTTGAGAGGTAATTTATGTTCCCTCTTAACCACCAGGTCTCTAACCTTTTACATGATCCTCAAGGCTTTGCGTGCATGACATAAATCTATTCTACTCATGTGACGGTTGCTACTTCTTCCGCACTATAGCTGCAACTACTGTAATAATGAGTATGATCTCCCTAGATTTGGAAGTACTATCTTCCATAGGGCTTCTTCCTCTGAAACTAGACTCCCTATGAGTCACGATCTCCTTGTGGAAAATATGTTTGCTCCTCAATCTTCCAATATCAATGATCACAACTCATTTTTTTTGTCACTAAACACTGGTTGATTGATCTTCTCACTAGTAGCCTTATAGCTCCATAAAGAAGTTTGCACATAGGATGTTTTGGATCTGTCTTGAACTAGAGCTCGATCAATCTACAAGGAAAGTTTTCAATTATTCTCTTATATTATGATTTCAGCTCTGGTACAATGTAGGGAATTTCTACAAACATAGCTCTGATACCATGTAGATATTTCTACAAAACTAGCTATCATTCCATATAGAAATTTCTACAAATATAGTTGTCATACCATGTAGAAATTTCTACCAATATGGCTTTGATACCATGTAGAACTTTCTACAAATATAATTCTGATACCATGTAGGAAATCCTTGTAGATTCAAACTGCTAATTGTAATATGTGAAGACAATATACTTTATCCAAGAGAAAGAATTATATCACACATAATCGATGAAATAATGAAGTATACAAGATAAATAATTCAATCACACATAACAAAATATTTTTCTAGGGAAATCCAGAGCTAAAAATGCCTGCTCTCTATATATTTCATTAGTCAAACAATATGGGTGAATACAATATTCTTTGATCAACCCTGATCTCAACGTGCACAGGTATTTTCTATCATCTGGCTGACTCACTCCCTTTGGCCAATACTTGGCCAAATATCGAAGAATCCAAGCTCAAAATTCCTTGCAATGTTCCTTTTGGAATTAGCCTCTATTTAATTAGTAAATTCCTCAATTATGAATTGTGAAATCCTCATAGGCATTTCTCTGATTTCATGCACCATCGGTTTAATTTAGATGATTTTATAATTGATAGTAAATTGTCTCTGAACTCCATTCCGAATTGGGTATTTCTCTGGTCTGACATGCATGATTTAATTATGAGTGGATCTTTATTTTATTGGCTGATCATTGTAGGTTCCACCTCACTACTACATGTTAGACCTTACTAGTGCAGGTTACACCCCACTACTGTAGGTTACACCCCACTATAGTGAGTTACACCCCACCACTGCTAGTTACACACCATTTCTACTAGTTACACCTCACTACTGTATCTCCCACTAATATCTCAATCCGTTGGAACTGTATTAATTGAATTTAACTCAATTGGAAGTAATTAAGTAAATACAACTCAAAATAAAGTCAATTAGATCTCCTAATTGTAGGAGACACTCTACATGACTCTACCTAGACCCTCAACTTGAATTAACTAATTTAACTAAGTCAAATTAACTTAGTTAACTATTAGAATTTGTCATGATATGTGTAATTACAACTTTTTTCCCAATTTAATTCAAGGACAAATTAAATTAGGATTTTTCTTGATGTTATTTATAACATTTCTTGTTGCTATTTTCAACAATTTGATCATAATCTAATAAAATACTTGATTGTTTCTCCTCCAACAATGATAATTATATAGTTATACATTGACCAATGGAGAATGGTACATTATTGTAGCTATCAACCTAGTTTGTAGATTCACAATTGTCCAAATCACGACTACCACATGCCACATAGAAGAAATATAGTTTCCCTATCCATATTTCAAGAATAACATTGTTTGAAGTTTGAATTGAATGAAGTGTATGAGTTCCTTGCATTGTTTTTCTTTCATATAAATGTGTTGGATATAAATTAACCATATCTAAAAGATATTTATTTCCCTATCAACTGGTGGTTGTTTGGCATTCTCGCCTTCTTTCTCCTTCTCCCATAACTAAAGAACACTCATCAACAATGGATTTTAATTTTTTAACGGTGGATGTAGTAGTGAATTTCATTTATTTTGTATGTAATGTAGTTTTAGTGCATGCACCTAATCCATCATGCTACCATTTTCCATGCGTACTCTCAAAATATTTCTAAATATGTGGTGCCTTGTATTTTTTATGCAGTGTACACAACCGTTGAAATGTACATGTTGTTTTGAAATGACCAATGTAACCATATAACCAAATTCAATATTGATCTATCTGTATATAATTAACCTTTAAGTGATCGTAGAACAACTAAAAGTATTTCTATATATAAGCAAAGCCATGGGACCTATAATCACTTGTGTAAAAGTAATACATCTTCCATGTTATCTTAGCTACTATCTAGTCTATTCCTAAATGTCATATGGACCATTATGTTGACCTAATTTGAGTGATAATATTCACTTTAAATCTCATTTTTTAGTTGAATGTAGTTATCTACAAAATCCACCACTAATGATATAGTACAAATAAAAAACATAACTATACATAATAAAAAATGCTCATATATCCACAAAGACATATGGATATGTTGAACATATTATTAGGTATTTTAATTGATAAATTTGTAGAATCGTACATTGTATAACAACTATAAATACACATATAAATAGAATTTTCTACTATGTTCAAATTCTATCATTAAACTATAATATGAATGAGGAAGTGACCAATTGTATTTTTCATTTACTCCCTCCCTTGATATTGTATTTAACATATTTGATGTTTCGGAGGTTAACTTACTTCCTCCCCAATTCATACTCATCACTCATGTGAATGCACTTTCTCAGTAACGTCATTCACCACAATCGAGGCATGTCCCCTTTAAGAAAATGTTTTCATAAAATGCACCCCCATTAGGTCTTTTACATAAGATATTATGTTTAAACACTCTCGAAGATGTCGACAACAACATAGCTAAGATTTCTTGCAAATCAGTGTTATGCAATACCAATAAAAACAAAAATAGATATGTGTCATAATGTAGGAGTATTCAATGTGTTACCGCCAAAAATATGTGTTACGAGATGTGTTTAGTCTAACATACCAAGGCTTGCATTTATCAAATGATCACTGGCATAGGTTAGGTGTAGAAATCTCTTTCCTAAAACTATCATACAATTATGTCTATGTCATGTTAATGAAGTGTTAAATGTGGGATTCCAGGTAGGCTAGAACATGTTCTTCATTTTACTACATATATTTGGTTATAATAAGGTCTACTCTTATCATGCCAAAAAAAAATTACTAGTCCCTTAACTATTCCAATTAAAAATATATCAGAACATGGTGTCCTAAACATGAAAGCCGAACAATCTATTTGATCAACTCTGTCGAGGATATCTCATCTAATAGAATACCTCTGAAGGGTTTTGACATTGCAATTTAATGATGTGGTACATGTGTTTAGAATGTGAATTTTCTTGTGATCTTTTTAACAATTGATTATGATAAGACATAATAGTCTACATTATGCTCTTAGGATTGAGTTGACTTACTAATTTTTTTAAAAGCATCCATAAGGTTTCTAATGATAGGATTATTTATTTTAGTGTTTTTCATTATTTTAATGCACATAATTCTTCTAAAAATAATTATACTCCTAGATTTTAACAATGATAAAAAAGAATTATGATTTGGCTACATCAGAAATTGATTCAAATTATGCTTTGATGATTTTATAGGACTCATAACAAATAGTTCATTCAAGTTGATCATCTTTAAGTAATGATACAATAGTTTCATCCACCTGAAGAGGTTTTGGAGTTCTTCATCACATAATATTGATTTTAGGTAAGGGTGATATATTTGTATTATGGAACCCTCTATTTATTTGTTTTGGACTTAAATTCCTTTAAGGGGATTGGACATACTTAAGATAGCTTATGAAATTTCACATTCTTGAATGAGAGGTTTCACCAAGGGAGATTATTCATTAGAAGTTGTATACCAATCACTTCTTTAAATTAATCTATATTATGATATTGAACTCCAACAAAATCCATCATCGTATGATCATACAAACAACGTTTCCTTATGGAATATTCCTTGGAGGTTCATATATTGTGTTAGAATTTAAATTATCTCTTTCTCTCCTCCCCACTTTCTATATATTTGTTGGTCAAGGTTGTCATTCATGTCAATATGGAATTATTGGAGATGGAAAATATCGTTTTGATACATGAACCTAATGCAAACCCTAGGTTATAGGGATTCAATTTTCATGAAAACCCTATGTTCTAAGCATGTCATTAATGAAGTAAAACCTAGATGCTAAAATTTCCCTTACATTATGAAGATGTCAAGCCATTAATGAAGAAGTATAAGAAGAACATGATGTCCTCAACATGAATATTGATGTATAATACCTAAGTGAAAATTATGATCCTAATATACAATCCCTGATCCTAATAAACTTAATGGCCTAAGTCTATGATAAAGGAGCCCTAAATTGAATGCCTAAATCTTAAAGATAATGTCTCAAAGGTTTCCTAAAATAAAATAATAAAGGCAGTTCCACAAATATTATTTTATATATGACAAAATGATATGATATAACAATTTAATTAGGATAGGAGTGCAGAGGAGGTCAATCCCTTTCGAACGATATATTAGTCACCCTCTAATTCTCTGTAGATTGGAAGAAATTGATTTTTTAAGAAGTGAAAAATATAAGCCTACTAGAATTAAGCTCGCCTCTGTAGGCTCCCTCAATGGTCAATAATCATGTCCCTTCATTCATGGTCAAATAGGTAGTATAAATACACATTTCATTCTTGGCAGTGGTTTCAATGAATATTTTTTAGCAATATAGAACAATGACATAGGAGGTTGAGAAGGCCAGTCAAGGGTATACTATAGACTTGAGGAGGAATCCAAAAGTTACAGGAAAACTACAGGTCTGAAATTGCAGGAAGTCAGAGGGAAGAGGGTACGATATTAATTGTTTGGGAAACTTGAGCACTATTACAAAACTCGGATCTTGAAACAATTAGTCTTGAGGATAGCAGCAAGTTGTGGTTTGAACAAGTTTTCCTGAGATATTAGATATGGTTATAAGCTCAAATACAAATTTGTACATAGAAATTTGGAGATAGGCTTCTCTTCTAGGAATGTTGTTAAATTGGGATCTCTTATCAGTTATCACTCAGACATGAATTGAAGCCTGGTTATGTTGAATCCACCATACTTCATTGTAGTCTCATATATGACCCCCACATGTTCAACTTAGATTTGATTGTAGTGGGCAGAGATCATTTCTTTGGAGGATCAGACACCTTAAAGGCAACATTGTAAAGCATGGCCAGACCTTTTGTCTTCGCAACAAGTAGACACCTCTAGGACTATGTTGTATTCCTTGGTGATGAATTTCTAAATTGTGGTGACAAAAGAAATTTAGACCCTATTCTATTATGAAACAAAGAATTATACACTTTGGATTCTTAACTACATTGAGATCTAATAGGACACCCTGTGGTTTGACACACCAAATCTGTGAGGCACCAATGAGAGCTTGCATTTATCTAAAAGCACCAATACTTAAGGATTGACACCTTAACTAGAATAGCTGAACAATCACATATTTGAAGAATTACACATATTTGGAAACATTATAGCTAGTTGAACAATTACACTTCAAAGAGTTGGACATCCACATATTTGGGAGTGTTTGGAACCTTTAACAAAGTAGTATTTGGAGTTTGTGCTTGAAGCTTTGAAGACTGTTGATTGTACATTATTGTAGTAGCTTATTGAGTACTCTTGAAGAGTATATTGGGGTAGACTATTGAAGACATTTTGGGCTTTGAACACATCACCAAATCATTATTGGTAGATCCTTGAAGTCTTAAGAGCATTGATGACTTAAGAATCTTGTATAATATCTAGTATTGTTGGAGGTCTCTTGAAATCTAGTGTGTATATTTTGGGAAGACTTGTTGATAGATGCAATCTTGAGAAAAATATTGAATACATTTCTTGGGACAATTGATTGAAGATATTTTCAGGCATAATGAAGCATTAATTGAAGTATTGGAGACACCCTTGGGGATCTTGATGCATTAAAGCCATCATGAGGTGATTTAGGAGATTTTGTTTGGGTGACATGAAGAGAAGTGGTGGTACCTTCTAAGGAGGTAAGGTTTTCATTAATGAAATTATTTGGAGAAGGAAATTTTGAAGATATTGTCAGGGCTCATTGCAGGGCTCGTTGCAGAAGATATTCAGAGCCATAAAGAATCATTAAACTTATCTTGATGAACTGAAGACGAGGGTTGGAGCCTCAAAGAGATAAGGTTGGTGCCTTGGAAGATAGGGTCAGAGCCCTAGAGGATAGGATTCCTCAAGAAACTAGGTTTGAGCCCTAGATGTTGGTTCCTCAAAGTGATAAGGTTGGAGCCTTGGGAAGTCCAAGTCCATGCTTGAAAAAATATAGGTTGGAGCCTCGGAGATTGAAGATTCATCTCTTCATCTAGGGTTGGATCACTACACTATATTGTATTGGATTTATTGCAAACAAGAAGTTAATACAAGTATTTATTATTATTTTCATTTTTTGTTATAATTATAAATGATCTAACTAGTAAATGTAACAATTGAAAAGAGATATTGGTTCACCCCTGTCTCAGTATTTCCAACAATTGGTATTAGAGCCATTTCCTTTAGTGAAAGCCTAAAATTTTGAAGGTATATCCTTATAAAACAATTGGAGAAGCCAAGGAAGAAAGCCTTCAATCCTTTTTAATATATCTATTCTTCAACCATGAAAGTAGAAGATATTCAAATTTGGAAAGCTCAATTGTTCAATGGAAACATTGATATATGGAAGGCACGAATGAAGAATTTCTTAATGGCTCAAGATTTTGAATTATGGGAATCAATGTTTACTAAAATCATGATGGAAGTTGAATCAAAGGAGCATAATAGTAGAGCGATAAAAAAAATCTTGAGTCGGCTACTAGATCCTATAAAGGCCAAAGTGGAGAAATTTTCATCGACAGAAGGTATGTGTGACCCATTTCACGATATTCACTCAAAAGGAGCATTTAACATGACTCTTATTCATGAAGATAATAGAAAGAAAGAAGGAAAACTAAAATCGATAAAGGAAGCCGAAAACAAGACTGAAGACACCAAGACTAAGGAGGACCTAGAAGATGAAGAAATTGAAGATGATTGAAAATAAAATCTCAAGGAAAAGCCTATAGTTTCCCTAGAAGAGATAAGTAGTTTGAAATAAGAAAATGAAAAGCTTAAGAAGCAATTACAAGATGGTGGTCATAACCTTGACAAAAGAAGGAAGGAATTTAACCTATTTAAACGTCACCAAGCTAAAGGAGGTTTTCCATAAAAATAGGAAAAGGTATCAGGAATAATTCATGTCCATTGCAAATAAATGGGATAAAGCAAAGAAAAAGGAAGACAGTTTTTCAAGCTACCTTGAAGAAATAAACGAGGACTTGAACAAACTTGAAGAGAAAATTGGTCGATACAAGGAAGAGGTCTCCTTGCTTAAATATCAAATAGAAGAAGCAAATAAATAACACCCAGGACAAATCGATGCCATGACATGCCAACTAGAATAAAAGGATGAAGAAATCACCAAATTAAAATCAAAAATCACCTCACTTAAGGCCCAATCCTATGAAGAAACCAAGATGAAGGAAGAAATGGAGAACCATCTAACAAATAAGGACGAAGAATGAAAGATGATGAATAAAGAAATTAATCTCCTAAAGAAAGAATTTGATCATCTAAACAAGAGTCGTAAGAGCTCTCAAACCATAGACGACAATATAATTCATCAAAGATCTCCTCTTGATAAATTAGGTCTCAATTATGCAGGTGAACTCTCAAATAGTAACGATGAAAACCATAATGATTCAAATAAAAAGGATGTGGAGAAGCTTGGAAAAAATATTAATGCCCCCAATTCCAGTAAAGGCTAGGAAAGGAGTCAATATGACATTGGAAGAAACCCTACTTCAAGAAGATATGTAGATGTTGTCAAGAATGGAAGAGGTAGTAAATTTGATCAAAGTATCCCAGGAGAGAACAAATTTAGAAGTAAATCAAGGAAATCTCCATCCTCCAGGTACCAAATGATATTATTTTGTTGTTTATATTCTACTGAAAATTTTGGGAAAATGTCAAAGGATTGTAGAGCATACCACAAGGGCAAATATAATTGTCCCTACCAGCTCCCTAGAAGCAACTTTGCAAGAAGAAGTCATGATTCTAATTCATGAACAAGATGGAGTGCTTTAAATGTCATAACATTGGACATAAGGCTCATGATTATAGCTTAACATGGGTCCCTAAGAAAGCTAAAACAATGATTACAAAGAAAGAAAAGAAAGTTACTCAAGTATGGAGAGGGAAGAAAATTGGCTTTGAAATTCTCTTGAACACTCAAGCCAACTTCACGTGTGTTTGATTTGATGAAGACATCTTTGGAAGATATGATATTTGAAATTTTTGATGATGAGACTCTTCCTAAAAGGAGACCATTCGTACTCTTAGGGGGAGATTTTGATTCTTGACTATTCTTGCAGAAGTTATCTATGAAGAGCTTGATGAAACCCTTGATGAGTCACACTTGATAGATAATCTCTTGGGAGAAAATCCATTGAGGAACATAATCCCTTACTCATCCGATGGACCATTGTATAGGATGACTTCCACTTGATCACAAGGAAACAATATTTCTTGAGAAAAAGGAAGGGATAGAGGATTTTATGCAGGCATGGGGAGTTGGTTAATCACATGAAGAAATGAAAACACATCTATCTTCGACCACATTTCTAGAAGGAAGAGCACCATGACAAGGGGAGAAACGTGTCTATGAAGAACTGTCATGGATGAAGAAAATATGATGAACATAAGCAGCTTGTTAGGGGGAGTACTTGGGCATCCTATTTTCCATTAATGTCAAAGAGGGAGAGAATGTTCAGAGGGAAATAATATTGCCATCAATGACAAAGGGGGAGACTTTTGGTTAAGGTTGTCATTGATGTCAATATGGAATTATTGGAGATGGAAAATATTCTTGTGATACATGATCCTCATGCGAACCGTAGGTGTGGAGAATGACATTATCATGAAAAACATAGGTGTTAAGGATGTCATTAATGAAGTAAAACCTAGATGATAATGTTTCCCTTATATTATGAATATTTCAAGCCATTAATGAAGAATTGTAAGTCTGATTCCCATGATGCCCTAAACATGAAGATTGATGTATCATCCATAAGTGCCAATTATGTGCCTAATATTCAAGCGCTAATTGTAATAAACTTAATGGAATAAGTCTATGATAAGGGGTCTCTAAAAATTGAATGCCTAAATCTTAAATATAATATCCCAAAGGTTGCCTAAAATGAAATAATAATGAAAGTTTGACAAATATTATTTTATAGATGATTAAATGACTTTATCTAAGCATGGAATTAGGGTAGGAGTGTAGAGGAGGTCAAGCCTTTCCATCGAGCTATTACATGCCCTCTAACTCACTGTATATTGGGAGAAAATGACTTCTTAAGATGAGAATAATATAAGGCTAGCTAACCTATGTAGGCTCCCTCCATCGCTAATAGTTTTGTCTTTTCGTTCATCCCAAAAAACCAGTATAAATACAATGTTGACACTTCATTCTTGGCATTAGTTTCAGTGAAGATTTATCAAGAATACAGAACAACGAGATAGGAGGTTCAAAAGCACAATCAAGGGTATACTATAGACTTAAGGAGGAATCCAAAAATTGGAGGCAAACTACAAGTCCAGAAATTGCAGGAAATCAAAGCGAAGACGACAGGAAATTAATTGTTTAGGCAACGTAGGTACTATGAAAAAACTCATATCTTGAAGCAAATAGTCTAGCAATTAAGCTTACATCTTGAGGAGAGCCCACATTGGTTGTTTGAACATTTTTTCTTCAGATATTAGTTGTGGTTAGAAGGTTAGGAAACAAATACTACACACAACTTCGGAGGATAGACATCTCTTTGAGGAGTCTTATTAAATTCAAATCTCTTATTAGTTAGCAGTTATAGGTTAATTGAAGTTTGATTCTATTGAAACCACCATATTTAATTAAAATCTCGTAAACAACCTCATCTATTTAGCTCATATTTGATGGTAGTGGGAAATGATCAGTTGTTTGAAGGATCAAACACCTTCAAAACAACATTGTAAAGCTCGGTCAGACCTTTTGTTTTTGTAGCAACTAAGAAATCTACAGGAATGTGTTCTATTCTTTGGTGATGAATTTCTAAACTGTGGTGAAAAAAGTAGTTCAGACCCTCTACTATGGTGCAATAGTGAATAATACACTTTGGATCCTTAAAAATAGTGAGCTTAGATAGGCCATTCTTATGGTTTGACACACAAAATCTATGAAGGCTCAGTGAAAGCATGCATTTTTGTGAAAGTACGAACAATCAAGGATTGAAGATGTAACTAGAACAATTGAGCAGTGACATATTTGAAGGATTAGACATATTTGGAAACATTACAATCTATTGAAAAATTACACTTCAAAGAGTTGGACAGTCACATATTTTGGAGTGTTTGGAACCTTCAATGAAGGAGTATTTAGAGTTTGGGATTGAAGCTTTGAAGATGGTTTATTTTACATTCTCGTAGCATCTTATTGAATAGTATTGAAGAGTCTATTGGGGTAGCATATGCAAGACAGTTCGGGGTTTGCACACATCACCAAAGGATTATTGAAAGATCCTCAAGTCTTACAAACATTGGTGACTTAAGAATTTTGGATCATCTCTAGTATTCTTCGAGGTATCTTGATATCATGTGTGTAGATTTTGGGAGGACTTGTTGATAGATGTCATCTTGAGAAACATATTTAAGACATTTCTTGGGACAACTGATTGAAGGCATCTTGAGGCATCACAAAGCATTAATTGGAGTCTTGGAGACACCCTTGGAGATCATGATGCATTAAATCCATCATGAAGTGAACTTGGAGATTTTGTTTGGGAGACATGAAGAGCAATGGTGATACCTTCTCATAATATAAGGTTTTCATTGATGAAATTATTTGTAGAAGGCACTCTTGAAGATATTGTCAAGACTCATTGCAGAAGATATTGTGAGCCATAAAGAATCATCAAACTTATCCTGATGAATTGAAGCTGATGGTTGGAACCCTAGAGGTTGAAGCCTCGTAGAGACAAGGTTGGTTCCTTCTATGTTAGGTTTGGAGCCCTAGACGATAAGAGTTCTCAAGAAAATAGGTTGGTGCCTATATCAGAGATAGGGTTCGAGACCTAGAGGTTTATGCCTCAAATTCAAAAGGTTGGAGCCTTGGAAAGGTAAAGTCGATGCTTGGAAAAATATAGGTTATATCTTGGGAGATTGAATATTGTTGTCTTTATTATATTTATTCTAAAGAAGAATTTAATAAAAAGTATTTATCTTATTGTTCATTTTGTGTTCTAATTACAAGTGATCTAACTTGTAAGAATATCAATTGCAAAAAATATTGACTCACCACCCACTCAGTATTTCCAACAATCTCTATTTACATTTACATATTAATCTATATATTTCTACCTCTTATTTTCTCTCATATCTATCTCTCTCCCTCTATCCTTAATTTCTCTCTCTCTCTCTCTCTCGCTCTCTCTCTCTCATTCTTATTATTATTCCCTATCTCTCTCTCTCTTTCTCCCTCTTCTCTCTCCATCAATCCCTCTCATTCTCTCACTCTCTAGCTACAATTCTCTCTCTATCTGTATCTTCCTTTCTCTCTTTCCCCTCTCCCTTTCCCCTCTCCCAATATCCCTTCCTTCATTAACTCTATTATCCCTTCATATATAATTTCCCCTCTCTCTTTCTCTCCTTTCCACCTAGCCTTTATCTCTCTATTTCTATTTACATATTTTTTTATATCTCTATATCTTTATTCCTATCTATCTCTATCTACCTACCTCTCTCCTTCTATCTCTTTCCCTCCCTCACTCTATATATTTCTCTCCCTCCTCCTCTATTTCTATGTATTTACATATCAATATTTCTCATGTCTCTCTTTATTCTCTTCCTTCCTTGTCTCTATCTCTATCTCTAGACCACTTCCTCACTATCTCTCTCCCTGTTTCCCTTTAAATTCCCTCTATCTCTACCTCCCACATTCTCTCTTTTTGTCTCACTTTTCTTCCCTCTCTCTCCCTCATCTTCCCCCCTCGTGCTACTTGTCTCCATATCTATTCTTAACTCTATCCCACCCACCATCTCTATCTCTATCACTCTCTGTCTTCTTCCTTCAACCTGGCTCCCTTACTATCTGTCTTTCTTTCTCCCCTATCATTCCCTCTCTCTCTTTGAATCTTCCTTATTTTTTCTAACTCTCCCTTCCTTCCCCTCTCTCCCTCTTTTCATTCTACCTCTTTGTCCCTCCTTGTATTATTATCTATTATTGTCTTATCTTCCCCCACCCTCTCTTTATCTCTCCTTCTCTCCCTCGTTTTTGTCTCTCTTCCTCGTTTCACCTATTTCTCTCTCTCTTACCTCTCCTATATCTTAGTATTCCTCTCTCATTCTCTCTTTCTCTTTACTTACATCTCTCTTTATCTTCTTGCATCTCTATCTCTTTGTTCTTCCACTCTCTATACCTATCTCTCTCCTCTCTCAACCTCATTCCTCTCCTTCTCTCTCTCCTCACTCCATGTGTCCTTCCCTACCTCTACCCTCCCCACTCTCTATATATCTAGTTCCATTTACATAATTGTTTTTCTATATATCTCTCCTTACTTCTATATTTATATACCTTCACCTCTCTTATTTTATCTCTATCTCCCTTGCTCCCTCACTATCTCCCTTCCTTTGTCCCCCATCTCTTTGTCTCTATCTCTTTTTGTGCCTATTACTCTATCTATTTCTCCCTCTCTATATCCCATCGCCCCCCGACACTAATCATCTCCCTTTCTCTTCTTATTCTTTTTTTATCTCTCTCCCCTCCATCTCTAGCTCTATCTCCTTTCCTCTCCCTCACTCCCTAAATATATTTGTCCCTGTTCTCTCTCTCTCTTTCTCTCTCTTCCTCCCGATCTCTTTCTATAGCTCTCCTCCTCTCTCTCTCTCCTACTTGTAGCTATAACTTTGTCCCTCACTCTATTTTTATATGTCTCATTGTCTTACCACCCCACTCTCACTTTCTCCATATTAAACTATTTGTCTCTCCATATCTAATTTCCAATCTCTCCCTCCCTCTTCCACTTACTATATGAATCTCTCTCTCACCTCCCTCTTTTTAGTTGGCCCCCTTCTATCCCTCTCCCCCCCCCCTCCTCCCTTCATCCCTTATCCCCCTTCAATCCCTCCGTCTCTCTCCCTTCTTCTCTAATTATCTATCTCCTCCCTTCCTCTCCTATCTCCATAGTGCCATTAATATATCTCTCTATCTCTATGTGATCACTCTCACTCTCTCTTTTACTTTCTCTCTCTCCCTCTATGTCCCCCCTCCAACTCTCTCACTCTCTCTCTTCTTCCCCCTCTATCTCTGTTTTATTCACAATATCTCCCTCTATCTCCCCACTCTAACTATTTCTCTCTCTCTCCCTTCACTCCAACTAGCTCTCTCTCTCCCCCCCACTCATTCCTTTCATCTCTCTCTCGTCCACACTCCTTCCCTCTCTCTCCCTCATTCATTTCCCTTCCACTATTTCTCTATCCCTTTATCCCTTACTTGGTTATTGGTGCATGAAAACCTCCTCCAAATCCATCCTCCCCCCCCTCTGCCTCCTCTCTCTATCTAGCAACCTCTCTCTGTCCATCTCTATCTCTCCCTCCTCTCAACCTTTGTTCTATCTCCCACCTCTCTCTCTTATTAAAGGAAATTTCAGCCTAAAATTGCCCATGAAATATTAATGTAATTTCCATGTCATACTATGTAAAACAATCAAAATCCTTTAAAATTAAAAAGAGGTACATGTAAATACACTGGATGGAAAAGGAAACAAACCACTTTTCATAATTGTATTTTTGGCTTATTTCCTTATAGTTTTACTAAAATTTCAAGCATAGATACTCATTGGATGCATAATTAAATTTGGCATCCAATGAGTGCCCATTATGCATATTATTTAGAAGACCAACATTGACAAAAATTACACATAGATTAAAAAAATGTGTACAAGACACTTTTTTAATGTATCTGTAATTTTTGTCAATGTGGGTCTTCTCAAAAGAATGCATAATAGCTACTTGTTGGATGAAAAAATTAATTATGCATCCAACGTGTGTTTACACTTGATATTTGAGTAAAAATATAAGGATATAATAAAAAAATACAATTTTAAAATTAGTTTTCTTCTTTCCCCTCAAAATTTCATAACTCTT
>APFE030079473.1:117975-150489 GCA_000404065.3 Pinus taeda | reverse complement strand
AGCAACTAGTGTGGTTCATCGTCAGGACGAGTTTGACGATGAACCACACTAGTTGGTTCGAAACGCGTCGACAAAATTCTTTCTTATGTGATTTACGCCGAAGCTCTTTTACAACTATGACAAATCACAGAAGTCTCAATTCTACAATTATATTGAGGTAGTCTAATTACACATATTTTCGTAATCTTTCAACAATTGTTTATAACATTTAAGTTAATCATATTCACAATTTCCATATCGAATTCAACAACTTAACCTTGCACTATGACTATTACTATTTTTTTATTTTGTAAGTTTTGTTGGTGAGACTACATCATGGTCATGTCCAAAAATAACACCCAAATAAAATGAAAAATTGAACCAGTGACTTAACATCTAAAAGTGCCTTAATAGCCCATCCAATCACCATATATCCAAAACCCATAAACTTTTCAGTATCATTATTTTACACTAACCTCTTTAAACCAACTTAATTAGCAAGCCATATTATATTAAAACCTCACAAATATAATGCCTACAAGTTGGCATATATTGAAAAAAGTCACCCTTCACCAAAAACAAACATCCAATTTTTTTAATGGTTTCTCACGTAAACCGCTATTCAATTTAAAACGGTCATGGAATCTTCCCCCCCACGTAATTTTCGATATATTTTATTCCTGTTTAAAGTCGGAGAACATGTAATTGCGATCTGGATATGGGTCTCACACGCTTCACACACATAGGTACAGTCAATATTAACTGGCATTTGATGTTTAGGCTGGGGCCACTACAGATATCAAGCTGGCATTTAACGTTGCCATAAAATGTTAATATACGTAATCGCATTGTCATTGAAGACTTAGACACTTCACGTTTGGCATTGCATTCAATGATGGCTGTCACTATAACACCGAAGTTCCAACCACGACTAGTTAACCGTTCGAAATGAATTTCGATGATATCACCTTGTGACATGTGAATTTCGGGCTGCTCTCGGGCTTCGAAACACGTATCCACGTCACAGTTGTTATTCTCTGCCGGTGAGACTGATGATTAGGTTTGGAATCCATGTTACAGTAGTTAGGTTGTGGAAATTACAGTGCCCAATTGGTGGGAATTAGATTTGGCAGGATCTTTTAAAAAACCGAGTTATAGGTTAAGTTGTAGAGTTTAGGGCGCTCTACACGTTTCTAAAAATGCTGAATTTACTTTTAGTGTTAAACTTGCGATTAGAATCTTAAAAATATAAGATTTTATAATCTAAAAATTATTTGATTCAGGTGAAATTGTTGTTTCTGTAAATTATTTATAGAATAAATAGTTGTTTAGGAATATTTTTCGGTCAATTTTGTTTAAAATTTGATATAATTTTTTTAAAATGATAATGTCAGATGATTTGATTTACAAATCTGTTTATAAAAATCCAAAATATGCCATCAATTTTTTTTCAAAATACTCAATCGATTTAATATATTTTAAAAACACGAAAAATTACAAACAAAATAAAAATAAATTATATGCTTACAAAAATAAAAAACAAATTTACTATACACGTAATTAATATGTAAACTAACCAGACGAATTAAATGATTTCAAAGGCTGAACAATACGCGTAATTAACATATAAAATAAACAGATGAATTAAATGATTCCAAACGCTGACCAATCTGTATACAGAAAGTCACTCTACGTTGATGTCCGATGACTTTACATTATTATGCCTTAAGGCGTTTCTCTCTGAAATCAACTTTTCTCATTGCCTATTTGTTATTTTGTGCACCATACAATTAGATCTTAGACGATTAAACAAATTTGGAGCGTTAGATCAATGGCAAGAAGAAAAGACATTGGTGAAATAGAAAGGGGACTAAGAATGCAGGTTGTCAGAACAGCATTGTGTCCTCCCTTCAGTCCAGCGCAGTGGCAAGAAATGGAACGCCGGGCGTTGAGCTTATCGTTCCTATTCGGAAAAGTTTGCTTTCTCTTCCCCAAAGATCTCCTCGTAGACTAGGGTATTCGGGCTTCGACGCTGGAAATCCAGCCCGCAGTTCAATTTCAGATCGGCTCGCGAACATTAATAAACACCTAATTCATCATTCCGTTCAAGGCAAGCATATTCTCTTACAATAAGCATAATCTGTACTAGCTTTTCTTATTTTGTGTGGTTCGTCCTCTCTGTTTCATCTCTTTTCGCTGCTTAAAAATTTACTGTATTTCTGCAGAAGAGCTTGAACCGAGGCTCGCTTCGACGACCTAATTTTTCTCAATGGCGGCCACGCCGCTGAATCTAGAATGCAGAAAGTATGAAGCAAGATACCCGGAAGTGGACATGGCCGTCATGATTCAGGTCAAGAACATCGCAGACGTGGGGGCCTACGTTTCCCTTCTGGACTACAACAACATTGAGGGCATGATTTTGTTCTCTGAGCTCTCTCGTCGGCGTATTCGTAGTGTTAGCAGTCTCATTAAGGTCGGCCGACAGGAGCCTGTGATGTTTCTGAGGGTCGACAAAGAGAAGGGTTATATCGACCTGAGCAAGCGCAGGGTTTCGGAGGAAGATATTCAGGCCTGCGAGGAGTGGTAATCGCTCTTGTTTGATCGGTGTGGTGCGTTGATCCCCACTTTCACATCTAACATGGTTGGGTGGGGAACTCCACGAGGTTCGATATCTGGACGTTTGCCTTTAATTGGGCCCCTGTGTAATCATCCTTCATTTTTATGGTCTTAATTTGTTTCTTTTTAAACCCTAAACAAATAATTGGTCGATATAATCTTATAGAATATAAACCCTAATTATTACGTTGCTATGGCAATTCAGTGTTTGCCCATTGGAAAGATGAGCCTCCCTGTCGTTTTTCGTTTGAATGCCTGAAATTATAAGGATTTCCTTTGATAGTATAAAATTTTGAATAACGTTCCGAGCTTTGGCATTTTATGTTATGGAGGAAAAAAATACCTGGTCACAATGTGTAAAATACCTGGTCACAATGTGTCTGTTTGATTTACACTGGTAATTTTTTGTTTCAATAGCTATAGAATGCTAGAGGAGGGCTTATCATTGTAACGGATGGTGTTTGGGATGCATTGAGCTCTGAGAAGGCTGCAAATTGTTGCCGAGGCTTGCCAGCAGAACTTGCTGCAAAACAAATTGTTAAAGTACAAATACGGTTGAAAAGGATAAGTGATCAATGTCACCATCTTTAATTTTATTTTCTATCATAGCCTAACCGATTTAGCTGTAGGAGGCTTTGAGGATAAGAGGACTTAGGGACGACACTACATGCATTGTAGTGGATTTGATCCCACCTGAGAAATCCGCACCACTAGCTCCAGTTAAGAAGGAAGGAAAATTTAAGAATTGTTTCATAAGGAAATCCATTGATTCATCGTCTAAGTCAGTTGAAAAGTAGCAAAATATAGACATTGTCCAGGAAATCTTTTAGGAGGGGTCAGCAATGCTCGCTGAGGTAGATAGCCATTTCCAGCTTAGCATCCTTGCAGTAGATTATGTTTTGTAAACACCAACTTATCATTTAAAATTGCAAAGGGAGTAGCGAGAGGCCTGGCTTATTTAAATGAAAGGAAGTTTGTTCATGGAAATATTAAGCCAAGAAACATCCTTCTGGGCTTTGACATGGAGCCGTACATAGCAGATTTTTGGCTAGAAAAGCTACTGGACAGTGTCAATGTCAAGTATAGTAGCTCTACTATCCACCTAAGGAACCTTGAAGGTATATTTTCAGGGAGCAAACGATGAGAGGTTGTATCCTTCATGGTCACTCTAGAAATCCTTATAAACCCATGTAAATATGGTCTTTGATTAATATAAAACCTTAAGTTACAAAATTTCTCTCTCTATATATATATGTATGTCTTATTGATAACCAAATATGTATATATTATTTAGAAGTATCTTTCTCTCAATTATAAAATCTCTTAGATTTTTCGGCCAATCTTGCTTTAAATTATAAAAAATTGTGAAATATTGGCCAATCTTCTGTTAAAATATTAGACCTTATAAATAATAGGAAAACATTTTCTACTAAAATATAATTTACTCATTTTCCACACTAGGGAAAATATGCCTACATGCCTACTTTTCATCATCTAATAGGTTTTTATGATCCCTTTTACAACAAAGGTCATGTATGTGTTAATCTAACCTCCACTTCCCTCAATCTTGGGAGATATTAATGTGTGCACTCTCACTTCATGAATATCAATTCTAGTAATTAAATTACATGCATATCCTTGAGAGCTTGTGTTATCCATGTTGATGTAATTAGATGTAGCCTTAAACTTATTTATTTAAGGAGAAGCACCATTAGGAAATTTTAGGAAGCTTCTCTCAAGAGTAGTAAGTTCCCATCTTTTTTGTATTATTATCGAATAAGAATTGATGTTTATCTTCTTTTTTTATTCAGTGACCTTATCTTCTTTAGCACATCTCTAAACATACTTAACTACTCTCTAAAATATCTTAATATGTTGTTAAGAGGAAATCTATATAGGATTCTTTATAAAAGTTGTTACTACACTTTTCCCAAGCTATCTTGTCCTGTTCATTAGCAAGCATCTTTTTTGTAATATTGAGTCATTTGTGGACATTAAAAGCATTTTCCTCTGACTTTCTTTCTTTGATATTAAGTTTTTTCTACTGATTGGAGATCATATTACATGATGCATGATTAACAAATGCTTCTTATTTGTACAAAAAATACACTGGAGATATAAAAGAGTTAAGACACATGATAAATGAAGAGTTTGGTTTTATTTATCTAGATCACAGTATCACACATATGAAAATTATTTCACCATTTGAAAAACTTATCATTTCTTTATCCACTCACTATATGAGTTCCATTGGGAGTGTAGAGCCTTACAACAATAATATATTAGTGCAATTTCGAAAATTTCGTATAATCTACTAATTATCAGCACTAAACTCTTTATAAATGAAGTTGAAACACTAAAAAACGATGCTTGTCTTTTAATTTAAAAGAGAATTATCATGGTAAATTGGTATAAGAATATTAGTAGAAAAAAACACCTAGTTATAAGCGTAAATATTGGTAAAGGCTAATTCTTCATGTGGCATAATCAATTAACCATGTGATCTTGCTACATGATGCAAAAAAATTGACCCATGGATCCTAATACTTTATAGGGTTCTTTTTCAATTCAATAGGCTTTTCTTCTTCTTCTTCTTCCTGAGATGGTAAAGATAATGACTCAAAAATGACTCTAAGCTTACTAGATAACCAAATTCTCAACATACTTTGCAATTTCCACACTAGCCACTTAGGGATTTTCAAACATCAATGTTTAGATAATAAATAATGGATGACCATAAAAAAAACATAAACATTAACACCAAAAACAATAATAATCACATGAACCTACTTAGAAAGCGGAAACACATAAGATATCATCTTCACATTGGATACTTTGGAGAAACGCAATCTTGAGTACCACGATCAAATAAAGAAACACGAAAACACATAAGATATCATCTTCGCATTGGATACCACGATCAAATAAAGAAACACCAGACTACTACGGAGAAGCGACTGTTAATTTTTAAAATTTTGATATAAACATTGGGTTTCAAGAGGAATTGCAATTAGCAATGTACAAATTGCTGAATAAATAATTACCAATTAAACTTTTAAGTCACGTTTTAAAGGTGCAATTAAGTTGGGCTTTCATCTTGTCATTCAATTGATGGACACTGAATATTAAATTTAACATAAATATATAGGAGTAGCATGTGAGTGTTAGTTTTATAAATAAGATTCTTTTTATTATTAATAAAAATATAGATAGTTAGTTTCATTTTAAAGGGTTATAAATATATTTAACATAAATATATAGGAGTAGCATGTGAGTGTTATTTTATAATAGATTCTTTTATTATTAATAAAAATATAGATAGTTAGTTTCATTTAAAAGGGTTATATAAATATGAGTTATAAATACAAGACTTAAAAGGTTGTAAATATTTAAAGGGTTGTAAATATGAGTTATTAATTGTTTTTACTCAAAACCTCATAAATAGCAATTTAGCAATTTCTTTTTAATTTAGTGACTCAAATTCATGTTTCTTTAGGTTGAAGGTAAACCCACTAAAGTGGAAAAAATTGTGATGCTAATAATTAGAGGGATTGTCATCGTGGGGTGATAAGAAATTTAATATTAGAAATGCAACAACATAAATGTTCACAACAAATTTAGAGAGATCCACCTTGTTGAATAATGCACACACTACATGGATAATGGATTTCCACACTACTTTATGCCTTACGGCGTTTTCTTTGCAACATCTGATGCAAATGCTAGTAGTACATGGTAATCTCTATAGATTAAGAGTTATCTAAAAGGTTAGAGTCGTCTCAAGAGGTTATGTTTTCTTTGGAAAATCACGGAATTTTCAATAAGGTTTTGATAAAAATTTAGTAAAATTTTATGGAAATCTGAGTTAGGCTTTTAGTATTCATGATTTTGTGTCAAAATTTTTAATAATTTTGGCTGACAAATTTTTTTAATGATAGTTGAATCCATTTCCAAAATAAACAATTAAAACACTTCCTTTCAAATTTCTGAGAAAAGTGTGCCCTCGTGAGACAACGCCTGTCTATTTTAAAGCAGGAGGACATTTCGATCGTGCATCTAAACCTCAGAAAATGACAGTTAAGTTACTGGAGTTATTCCAAGTGGCTCCGATACCTAGGAGAAAGTGCATAATGTGACCTCCCTCACTCACTGACTTCCTAACGAGAATTTAAAATAAAAATGAAGCTTCTTTTGAAATATAATAATTATAATCATAGATCAAGTGGGCAGCAGCGGGAAGAGAAAACTACCCACTGTTTTCATCACTCCGTTTGACTAGCTTGTAGGGAATTGCCTCTGGTAAATGAATCAATTGTAAGCTCTGAAGGCCACGGCCAGTCGGTGAGCGGGTGTGCAGAGACATGGATCTTTCATTTCTCCATTCAAGATACACATAATCTGAGCATTTCCGTGAGAGAATTCTAAATCAAAATGAAGCTTCTTTTGAAATTTAATAATTATAATTATATTTCAAGTGGGCAGTAGCTGAAAGACAAAACTACCCGTTGATTTCCTTTGATTAGATTGTAGGGAATTGATTTTGATTAATCAATCAATTGCAAGCTGTAAAGACCACGGCCATTTGGTGATCAAGGGGTGTGCCCACAGTGTTCAGAGACATGGATTTATCATTTCTCCGCTCAACCACAGTATTCATGGCGATACACATAATCTGAGCATTCACCAACAGTATTCAGGATGGGATGATTCTTCTCCTTCCTATAAGTTGAGAACATCCCCTACCTTGCATCACATTCAGAGAATAAGATACGTACTAGATATTGCCCTGTGACTAGATAACATCTATTGTATAGGTATTCCTCATTTTGTAATACTTCCCATGGCTTCCGCGGGCAGGTTGTTTGTCTTATCGCTTGTGATGGTACTTCTACTGCAGGTAACCAACGTTATTTTTGTATTCCCATTTGAGTTTATATGATATGTACATGTTCTATTCTTTTAGATTTAATAGAGAGGGAATATTATTAGTAGTTCATTACTGATTGAAGGATGGAACAGATATTTGTGGAAGGTGCTGAGATTGGAGGTTCAACAGCACAGGTGAGTAATGGTACATTTAAGATGAAATTTTCACATGGGAATGATTCATTCATACGAAAAGCTATATTCATGAATTGGCTTAGAAAAGCTCTACTCTATATAGATCTGACCAACCACAATGGTTTACTTTTTCCTTGATTGTAGCTGCAAGGAGATGGAATAGTTATAGGTATGTTCTCTCGGTGATAATCGCTATTATCATTTGGTGCTGCTTCTTTTGTGGTCATATTTCTCGCCTGAATTGTCGTTGTAGATATTGATCTGTTGTTTTCACTTTTGATCTTTATGTCAATTGTTAATATTATTGTCGTGCTGATTATAGTGTGAATTGTCGTCGTTATTCCTGTGTTTGTTGTATATTTATTGTCAATTTCGAGTCAATTAAAGTTCATTTTGGTCATCATTTCTTGGTTTTATCTTAACTTTTCGGGTTAATTCAAGGATTATTTTTGGCATCAAGTTTGTCCGGTGAGTTAAGTATCACATTAGAGATCATGTATTTGGTGCTTTAACTTTCTCAATGACCCTCAGCATGTTTCTTTTTGTTGAATTAAACATTTTCTTCAGCGTCTTTCTTTCTGTTGAGTTAAAGTTTTTCTTAGGCATTATTGGCTTATTTTGGTTGCTTGGATTGCTTCATACAGATTGTAACGCAGCTTGTGGTGTAAGATGTCAAAAAGCATCGCGCCATAATATGTGTTTAAGAGCTTGTGACACATGCTGCAGCAGGTGCAGTTGTGTTCCCCCTGGTACATCTGGAAACGAGGATATTTGCCCCTGCTACGCCAGCATGAGAACGCACGGCAACAGACTGAAGTGCCCTTGAATATAATAATGCTCTGCACGTTACATATATGTTCTATAAATATATAGTTATTGGCCCATCCGATACTTGTAGTTTAAAAGTATGTATGTGTATATGCATAGAGAATGCGTTTGTGAGCCCTGCCTAGTAGGTGTATATTCAGTGTACACATTATTAGCATATTTGCTAGAATGTGCTGTTCTGTTAGAGAGTTTTGGATTTTGTATTCTTGAATAAGAAAGTGTGAAGAATGACACATTGTAAATATATTTTTCCAATGAAAATGAGAAGAAAGGCACATTGCAAATCATTTTAGGTGAAAAGAAGTACTTAAACATTTTATATTGGTTTATAACTAATTGAGAGTATTATATGAATTCAAAATTTCAAATAATTCTTTTATAACCTAAAAATCTTTTAGGAGACCAAGTATTTCAAAAAACTCTATATCATTTGAGTAATTTCTATAATTATGTCTACAAAATAAAAAGGTCTAACTTTTAAAAACTTAATAAATTAATTTAAAAATTAAGTTATTTCATTAATGAAAAAATTGAGTTGATAACAAAAAATACTTACTAAATATTTCTTGGGTGATGTCAATTTACTTAGTAGTATTCATGATTATTAGTAGATTTATCTAACCTCCGTTGATTTTTCAAGATGCCTTTCAAATTGATAATTATTTTTGATATTATTACATTTTTATTAGGATTTCATCATTCAATAACTATAGAGAAACACATTAACCATATAACATTAAATCATAAATAGATAGTCCACACAAACGGCATAAAGGTTCACCCTAAAAAAATATTGAAACAGAAAAACTGAACAAACGTTTCAATAGAGATTTGTGTAATTCAATAGACACACATATATATGTCAACAACTAGGTCAAACCTAGTCTCTCGTGCATCATCCTAGTCAAGTCAACTTGGCCCGAAAGCATACTCTGATATTGCTTCTTCACTGTCTCAGAAGCCAACCTTTGCTGAACTTTGAGAGAACTTGTCTACTTTAGGAATGACCTTTTCTTTCCTCAGAGAGCAGCCTTTGCATGACTGAGGAATGCCTTCATTATACCTCAGAAGTTAGGTGTGAGCTACTTCAGAGTAGATACACAAACTACCTCAGACAAAATCCCTTCGCTATCCTTAAAGCATCCCCTTACTGGGATGAGAATAGGTGTTCGCTAGCCCTAGAACAGGCCTTAGAACAAGCCTTCACTAGCCTCAGAATAGGCTTGCTTCAATGGCAAGAGAGCATCCCTTAACTAGTCTCAGAACGAGCCTTCATTGGCCTTACAAAAAGCTTGTTAATAGTCCTTTCTTGGCCTCAGAATAATCCTCCTTCATTGGCATCAGTGCATCCCTTTACTCACTTCAAAAAGGCATAAAACATTTTCCCTCGCTACCTCAGAATATACAAACTTCCTTGTCTCAAAAATATATCAAATGCTTCCTCAGACTTAGCCAATTCACTGCCTCATACTAGCCTGAAACCTTTAAGAGATGTGAGCTACATCCTACCATGATGGGGGGGAAATAGGAACTTTATATAGTTTTTCCCTTATGGTGAATGGATGTGTCTTTTCATGGAGCTGACTTGAATTCTTTGATGGGCCGAAATGACTAGGAGGCCGAATTTCAGAGAAAATTTTAAGGATGGAAATTCATCTGAAAGTTTAGAAACCTTGGCGAATCCCACTAGACTATAATATGAAATCTATAAAATGTTTGGAGATATTTTTATAAAAATATTCAAATTTATAATATTTTTATATAGTCTATATATATTTTTGGTGATTTTTAGGGTAAAATAATTTCATTCTATAAAATTTGGGTGAATCATTTTCACAAAAAAATGGAAATTAGCAATTTTTTTTTTTGAAAAAGTATATAAAAGTAGCCCATGGCAGAATATTAGCCCCTAAATGTTTCCTTGCCGAATTTACATTTTGGAGCTAAAATTTTAATTTTGAAAAATTAAAATTTCTTCCTTTGAAATTTGTAATGGGACTTTAACTTAAAATAATTTCTTTTGACTCCAATCATTTAAATATGTTTTACAAAATTTATAAGGACTCAAGCATACATTATGAAGACCGACCGTAGTTACAAAAATCAACACTCCCTCTTAACTACGGAGGTATTCATAATAGCTATCCAGATGTTCTCTCATTGATGTAATTTCTTATGAAAAGGTTATAAAAAATCATCATTTGCCTTGTCAGCATTTTTGACATCATCACCATCATATTTTTATTCAAGTACTAGTTGAAGTGTTTGACAAATGATCATCATCAGCTAATATGCATCTCTAAACTCAAAATAATCATCACTATCAACATATGCTACTGGCCATATCCGAGGTGGTACTCTTGAGGGTGGGAACATGCTATGGCCTTAGGTTAAAAACCCCAATAGCGCAATGAGAATACAACAACAAGAAATGCACATACAAACAACCTAAATGCTTAAACTACTAAACTAGGAAGAAGTGGCATTACCTGGTGGTCCTATTTTCGAGGTTGAAGGGTCCAGATGCTGAAGGACCTCACTCAACCATTACTCATGTGTGATGATGGTAGAAGACCTCACTTCACCATCTCTAGTGTGTGATCAGGGTCCTCCTCCGAGAGACACTCACTCAACCCTTCTATTTTAGCACTCTAGATCTCTTAGACCCATTCTCCCTACCAAGAGAATGTCCATCCATGGTATAAACATATCAAATCTCCCTCTCAATGAGAGGGGTAATCTCCATGAGCCCAAACTTGTCTATCAAGTACACAAAATCATCCCTAAGCAATGACTTTGTTAGGAAATCAGTTTCTTTGCTTATTGATGGAAATACACTTGAGTGTTATTTCTCACCTTGGCACCATGTCATGGATGTAGCAATACTTGATCTCAAGGTGCTATGACTTGTTATCCTATTGCCATATGCACCTGATTAACTAATCCTACACCCTACACTCATACTTCTTTCATTTCATGCTATAACATACTTTACCTTTAAGTGAAATACATGTCTACTCCCTACTCATCGAAGCCCATTTAGAATTGATACACTTTATATGTTTTCAACACTCTTTTCTCTATAGCTAAACTAATTGTGTCGTGTACTACGTATACCATATTTGTACTTCAACACATGTTGAATTACATTCCTTGGATTAATAATAACTTGATCTTATTTCGTAATCATATTTTCGATTCCTTCTAAATTATATCATGCTATAGCAATCTAGATTTTCTCTCTTTGTCATCAATGTTATCAGGCATCAAGTCAAGACCCTTCATCTAAGGTCAACTCCATCTTAAGCTAAGCAAGGGTTATTGGTGAAGCTTTAACTTCTCCGTGTAGAGAAACTATTTTGGTCGATGAAAATCCCTTGACACATGAGAATTTCTTCTTTCATTAGAGGAAAATTCATGTACAATCAACTTTGATACATCAGTCCAACTGTTTCAACTCTGATGAGCATGTACGAAGTCTTGTTTCTTTCTTACAAGTGTAGGAATTCTTCATGTACCTCACGTGACTAAGGTAGTTCCATTATTTCATCAAGAAACATAACCTCTACATAAGTGTAATTAATAAGATGTGCCTTCATAGGCTTCTTTCCATTTTTGAGGGAATCCTTTGTGATGTATTTCTTTCTATATGAAAAGAATTATGTTCCCTCTTAGTCTAGATCTCGTTCAGTACAATATCTCTCATCATAGAGAGTCTCTTTGTCACATACATTATTTTGTTCTTCCGTTTGCTACCAAGAACATTGGTATCCTTTGATATGTGCCTATATTCCTCATCACGAGGTGATTAAAGAACAATTACAACCAACAAAGCAATTTAAGGACAAGTGGCCTACTACTACTAAAATCATTAAAGGTAAATAATTAAATTAGGGAAATGTAAAATACTTATTATTTGAGGACATGCCAACTCCCTCTTGGACTTGTCATTTATTGCATTCATCTTGCACCTTATTCAGGTTCTCATCATAATGCCATTTATTCCATGTAAAGGCTACGTTTTCAAATTTTCAGAAGAAACATTCAATACACAAGGGTTTCCTTGTTCAACCCTCTTTGCATACTAGTGTTCATAAACCTTAAGATATCTTTATTAAATATTAAAACCCTATATGGATGATCCTCATCTTTATAAAATAATTTCCATTTTACAAAATAGATGAATCAAGTGCTCATATCATCAACACATATGGCACCATCTTGTTTTTCCAATCAATAGTTTCTGGGAGTTACTTAGATCCTCAACCACGAGGAAGGATTGAACCTAATTATCTTGTTATGATAAATGAGTTCGATGACTTCTCATATTTATACCTTCAACACTTTTGTACCAAAATTTGCTCTAGTAACACTTCAAGTGAGAATTTCGGGGATGATGCAAAGTTCTCAGTACGATATCTTAAATTATTTAGCATACCCTAAATATGATATGTTGTTATAGATCGACAACTTAACATATTCAAGAAATTCAATGAGTAAATTTTACCATTCCAAAATGCCCACCATACTTGAGTATACCTCTAGCATTATAGGATACACGCCTTTTAATTTAAATGCATAGGTTTTGTTGTAACTTCTTTTTACCCATGTAGTTTATCTCTTAAATTTTATAGTTAAAAAAAAAGTGTTAGTTTTCTCATACACTTTGTAATAAGGAAGAGCATATGTTAAAATGATGCTTTAAGTTTGATATAGGTGTGAATATTTCATTTAAATGTTTCTATTAATATAAATAAAAGTGTCACCAAGCAAGGTTGTGGAGGCAGCATAGTGGTAAAGTCGGCCTTGTCATGACAGACCGGTCTTGTGTTCGATCCCGAGCAAGGTCGTAGCTCGTCGTACGAGTAGTTAGTCTAAACCAGGCCAAGCCCACTACCTTTTCACCTGTATGCGGGTGAATTGAATGAGAGTTAATCAGTTTAACTAAGTCTGTAGGATGGCGGTCCTGCCAAATTTCATATGGCACTGTTATCCGAGCTCCCACTTGGCCTTTGTTGGCTCCCACCTAGCCTAGATCGGCTCGCTTAAGGCGAACTCGACCCCGCTTGAATTGGGCTTTAAAGACTCGCTCTACTTGCAGCACAACAATTGCTGGTTCAATCATGGCGTTTTCAGCTATCCTTATCTATATATATTCTTCGTCTTCTCACATTTTCTTATCCCCTGCCACTCCTCTGTGTAGCAAAACGATTTATGCTTTCAAAGAGTTGTTGTCAGTTCTTGCTGCTGTGACTATGCTCCCAATTCAATAGTCTCAAGCCATTTTATCGTTTTTATCTGGTGTCCTCCTGGCTCTGTCTCACTTCCATTCCAAAGCTTCCTGTATTCATTCTTCCTCCCTCTACGGCCTCATAATGGTTCGGCATAGGATTCGTAGTTCTTATGGTGGCAGCCGAGGAGGGCGGGGGCGCTCTGAGAGGGCTCAATCTGACGATCATAACCTGACCCCTTCTTCTCTACCCGTTACTCAGTCCAATTCACCTCCTCATAGCCCTTCATGCAGGCCCTTCTCACACAATGCATTTCAATCCACTCTCTTCAGGTTTCAAAGCTCCCTTAATAGGCCCATTATTCAGCCAATGTCACCGTAATTTTTGCTGAAGAAGAGGCTCCACCTCTAGGTCTAGATATTTCTCCAACCGCGCTCTCTCAGGGTAGTCCAGGCAAAGGGGATAGCCAAGGTGATGCGCAAAATTCGGTTGCTAAAGGTCTGAAGGACGAGCACGACAGGAAACATAGCAAGGGGTGTAGGTCTGATGATTTTTAATCGCCTGGCGGCAGCTCGCATGGAACTTTTGTCTCGTTGTTCACAGTTGGCTGTTCCAGTGACTCTTGTCCCTCATCGCCTCCTCCTGGCGACAGTGGTGCTGGTGATGTGGCTAGAGATTGAGAGCCATGGTTTGGCAATGCCTGCCCAGTGATTGAGGAACCTCAGGATTTGGGCTTCGATGGGTAACGCCTCTTGGCTTTTTTCGTTTCCCCCCAGTTCTCGTTCTTTTTCTTGTTGATATCACTCTAGCATTTTTTGGAATGGCGATTCAGACTACCTATCAGCCTGCTGGAATGTGGTTATCTTTGCTGGAAAAGTGGCAAATTGTAGCTCCTGTGCGGATGCAGTCAATTCTTCGTTTTTATGCTCCTCATCGTGATAGCTTCAGACTTCTTTGATCCAATGGTGGTTTTTGTTACCATTGTGTGATTTCTTGCTTCTGTTTCTCGTCCTCCCAATCATGGGATGGTTTGTTGTGTTGTCTGCTCTCAGATGCCTATGCCTGAAGCCTCAACTTGTAATACTATTTTGATTTTCCTATAATAGAATTAGCCTTTACTAAGGAAACAAAAAGTGTCGCCAAGCAAAATTATCGTCTGAGAAAGTTTGGATGCTTTGGATCACCACCACTCAGATCAACGAGTAATAAATAATTTCGGTACCCCCCACACTCCCAACAGCTAACGAAGGGAGGGGGGTTGCATGGGCGGGTGGGGGGTGGGGGGTCCGCAAAATGGTTTTACTATTTACCGCCAGACATTATGTGTCAACATTTCATGGATTACAGGACCACCCCCATAAACCACTTACTACCAGTACCCCCCTCCCTCCCCCCCCACAATTCATGGATAACAATGATGAATTTAGTTTTTGGGAGTCCATGTTACCCAAATTTATTTTCCCCCAAACTCATCATGTCCCTGAATTCATTACATGGTGTGAAAGTCATTACCTACCAAGCCAAAGAGCCACAGTTGCCCAAAATAATGAGATTTTATTTTCCATAACCCAGAGTCAATTTTTCCAAGCTTTGCAAACAAACCCTAAGATTTCTCTTCATCCATTTTCAGTTGACTCCTTCATGGAATGTTACCAAAAACTTACCTTTCACCAACGAGCTCATAGTTTTTAGTCATTCTTCCCTGAAAATTCAGAATCGCCTCAAACCAATCTACCATATTCTTCAACAATATTTCCATAAATGTCTAGACATGTTATGTCATTGGCTTGTTGTCTCTTAGGTTACCAAAATTATCAGCAGGTGGATGAAGTAATTTTAGGATTTCTGCCAATGTTTTCACCTGGCAAAAAACCTTACGTCGCTTTTAATTTTAGCTAGTTTATATCAAATGTTAAACATGAACAATTCTAAAATTTAGTGATGAGGGATATTTTAAGCATCAATCAATCTTGGTATATTTTTTCTTGTACCACAAGTTAGAAAGATTCAATATCTCACTGCAAAAGCATGATTCATAGGGAGGACCACAATAATCATCCACTAGATTTCATTAGCCAAGAAAAATTCAAAACAATATTCTTTCAGTGATTTTGTGAATCATTTTTTTATATATTTTTTTTTGTCTCCTTAGAAGTGATGCAACTCCAAGAATATCTACAAAAATAAAAATAATCTTGCATCTGAGTGAACAATCAAAAGTGGGAGATTGGTATCTTTATCAAAATTTTATAGAAATTAAAGTTTATGGTTGTGAATTCCCCCATATAAACTCCCAGTTTTCATTCCGATGAGGATTTTTTCTCTAGAGTTCATTAGAAAAAGGATGAACATTCCTTGTTATTATTTTTAAACTATTATTATTAATGTACCACAATAAATCACTTAATATTAAGTTATAAAAAAATACACCTCTTTATGCATTTGAAATAAAGATTTTGTTGTTGTTATCTTATGTAAAATTTTGCACTTTTTCTTAGTGGTGTTTATACCATATAAGATTTTCACTTGAGTACTCACATATGTCTAACTTTTCAAGGAATCTCATACAATCGACCTGTATCTCATATTCATGCATGACCCATCTAATGATGAGACCATATCACTAAACTACTATATAATGTCATGAAACATGTCCCTTGAGCTACTTTCACCTTAACCTAGATTTGGGAGCTCACTAAGATGTCTAGTACTTAGGATGGTTCTTTAGGAACCCTCTCTCACCATTATGTAGTCCTAGGAGTCTTTTGTTTCCAAGTATAAAAACCAAGTTGAGAAATTTATATAAGTGATAGTATTTAAAGTGTTTGCAAAATACACTCCCCTATGAAAAAAATGTGTTGCTCTTTACTAAACAAAACCATATCTTCAAATATCCTCAATAAATAATTACTTTACTTATAAAATCCTAGGAAGGGGGCAGCCTTAGATGTAACTTGGTGTTGGGAACTCAATACAATTTATGTCTTGGAAATCTAATTCCTTGTTTGTATTTTATGGCCAATTACATCTCACTTGATCCCTTTAGGGACATCTTTTAAATTTCATCTATGGGTATAAAAACAAAACTGAGTAGAAAATATGAGTTCCCTTGGCATTCAAAAGTGTGATTTTCCAAAGCCTGTGCCAACACACTGCTCATGATCACTTAGCATTTTTTTTCAAAATCAACCCCCTTGTACAAAATTTCCAATCTTGGCCTTTACTCAAAAAAACCCTATCTTCAAATATTCCCAATAAATCATTTTTTGGCCTATGGAAACATTAATAGTGGAGGTCGTAGATATGATCTAGCACTAGGAGTCTTAGGAAATCCATAACATTATCATCTGATGTCTGGTTTTTATTTTATAGCCATCTACATCAAAATTTCAAAGGTCGTTCATGGACATGTTTTAAATTCTTTCCGTGGGTATAAAAACCAAAATGAGCTACAAAAATGAATTCTATAATATTTTGAAATTGTGGATGGAAAGGGCCCATGTGAGCATATTACCCACAGTCAGTCATGTGCATATCCTTAAATTTCCTTAAATAGCCTTGAAAATACTTAAATAAATATCCTTAAATAGCCTTTAATAGCCTTTAATGTCCTTAAATAACTTATTTTTTGAAGTATGGAGTCCTGGGTGGGTGATTTTCATAGTTTTAACCTAGTTCCATGAGTCCAGAAAAATCAATCATTTTCCCATTTAAGCATGATTTAAATTTTATGGCTATTTGAAACTCACTTCAATGAGCCATTTAGGGTTTTTTGCTAGTAGTATAAAAAACAAGCATAGTAACATTTTTTTTCATAAGCTAAATCATTTATGTTTCTCAAATTTCCATGATATTAAACTACTTTGATTACACGAACAAGAATTTTGTGAAATCCAACCCCTTGTAATAATTTCATTCACCTTTACTGAAAAAAATCACAGATCTTGAGATTCTAAAATAAATAAATGTTTTTCCTATAGCATTATGTGGGGGATTTCCATAGATGTAACCTAGTGGAATGGGTTCAAACAAATCAATCATTTTCCCATCCAAGTATTTCTCTGAATTTGATGGCAAGTTGCAACACACTTGCAAGATCCATTTAGAAACATTGTGAATTTTATATGGTGGTATAAAGAAAAAACCAAACAATCGAAATATGTTTCATAAGATTAGGATTTATTTTTTAAGGCCCAGGTGAGAACACTTCCCATGATCACTATAACAAGTGTTTTGTAAATTCCAACCCCTTATGAAAATTTTGTTTTGACTTTACTGAACAAAACCATAGCTCTAAATATTCTAAAATAAATTCATATTTGGCATATGGTGTTAGGGGGTGGGCGTGTTGATAAATATGACCTAATGTTAGGAGTTGTATGAAATGAATTGTTTCTCCATCTATGTCCCTATTTGAATTTTATGGTGAGTTATCAACTCTTTCGAAGATCCATTGAGGGGAATATTGTGAATTATTTTGGGGGGTATAGAAGACAAATGACAATTATAGATGATTTTTACAAGCTCAATTATTTTTTCTTGGCTAAGGCCCATGCGACAAAAATAAACATAATCACTTGATATAGTGTTTTGCAAGATCCAACCCCTTGTGAATATTCCTCATTGATATTTATTGAACAAAACCCTAACGTTTAAGATCCTCAAATAAATCAATTTTCGATCGATGATGTCATGGGAGGGTGAGGGTTGGGGTGTCCCTTGTGGTAGGCCAATGATAGGAGTCAAATGGAACAAACAATTTTACCATATAAGTCTAGTTTGAATTTTATAATGAATTGCAACTTCAAAAATCATTTTAGCGGCATATAGTGAAGTTTGTTTAGTGGTATGAAAAACAAAGTGAGTGTACAATCTTTTTTTGGGGTATGAAAGTCAAAACGAATAAAAAATCCAACATAGAGAATTAAATTTTGAGTGCATAATTATAAAATGTAAGTGAACCCAACGTATTAACCTTGCATCTCAAGTTCTCAATGTTTGCCAATGTATATTGAATTGTATGTTGAAAAACCCAAGTTTTATGGAGTTTGAAAACCATAATTTTGAAGGAATTGTATCTTGAGAGTTCAAAATAATATTTCTCTCAATGCACATTCCTTAGGATGTTATAATTGACCATTCTTTATGAATGTTCTAAACTAATGGAAGATTATATGAATGGAATTGTTTTTTAGACCAATGTAACTAGTTTATATGCAAAGCACCGCAAGTGACTCCCATAAGTGAAATACTTAAGAAACACACAAAAGTGACATTATTAGGTGATTCTCCATAGTAAATGTATATATGTAATAATATTTAAAGTGAGACACATAGTAAACATGCCATAAGATACCTATCATAAGTTTCATAATTAATCATCAATGCACTAAAGCAATGGGCTAAATCCATGATAAACCATATTACGGTGTCAAATATAAGTGATAAACATGGTTAGCAAGACACAATTGATGCAAATAACTAATGAATTATTTCCATGAACACATATCCATTAATTAACACAAGTGATGCACCATAAGTGACACATATTTTTTTTCTTACATGACACACATAATTAACACACCATAAGAAGTGCACATAATCTAAATTATCCATTATACATAGTGTGAAATATTGTTCTAAGGGATTAGTAAAGTGCTCAAAATTAAAATCGTTCGAAACTGCTCGAAACATATAGCAAAGCGTAGATCTCAACGACCTAAATCCAACGTGACTTGAATCGCTCAAACCTAATATCATATGCTCTTGATATTGTTTTCTAATGGTTTTCCCAAATAGGTAAAAAAATTGCAGGTTGAATGTAGGACTCATGACTCGAAAGTATATATGATGAATGGGCAAGGTGAGAGGGAAAGATGACTAAAAATTATGCCAATGGCAGGCTACCAAGTGGCCTCATGTATTTGGTTTTTTTTTTGCCACATTTGATTGGTGGTTGAGTTTTTATTTGGGCTAAAGGTGGGATGCCACATGGCCTAGTCATGGGTTTTCATGTGGCACCCAAGGTGTCAACAATTTCTTTATGGAAAAATGGGCTTCCAGGAGATCCGAACAAGAGACCGAAGGAGTGGCAGCACAAATCTCTACAACAGTGGCACAGATGTTACTTTGTAATAAATAGTCACAAAACAATATTTTAAGTTTATGCATTGTGTATTTAGGGGATGGGGTTGGGGCTAAGCCCTCGCCTCCAGTCACCTCACCACACATGGGACCACAAGAAGTAGGAGCTGAGGGCTTGGGCTTAGCCCCGACCCAAGGTTACAACACTCACAATTATTAACCACTGGAACGTCACCAACAGATGGGGGCAGAAGAATGGGGACCAACCCATGGTATTGACATAACACCATACAAGCAGCGGCAGATGATGCAGAGTGTGGGAAGGCAAGCACATAATTTTTGGGAATGAACACAATTTTATGTTGCTATACATAACTAATTTCTGATGAGATGTGGCTCTATGCTGACAAGGTAGATCGTTAGCCCCAACCCCCGAGTGCATGGCCCCATGTGGCCCAATTTTTCTTCCTACAGACCTTATTAGGCATTTAAACATAGTGACAAAATGCACCCAAAATGATGGGAATCTCAACAACACCAGGAAAAATTTGTGCTCGGCACATCCCCGTAATGTGGAGTTCATAGAACCATTAGTACTACAAGCCAATTTGTAGAGAAGGTAGAAGGGTAAACTTCTAGAGAGTGTAACTTCTTTAGTTTTTGGCCAAATTGAGCCTAAGAAGAGCCTACTTGGGAGTTTTTGACTATTCTGAATACATTGGAGACATAATTTTTATATTCTAAGCATTGTAAGCCCATGTCAACACAAATTTGAGAACTTAATCAAGGAGGCCCAACATTGGAAGCTAGACTATGAGATGTAGCCCAGGAGAGGGGTGAAATCCTTTATCTTTTCTGTTGTTATGTGTTTTTGATATGGTATACTTGTCTCTTTTTATGTTGCTGACTAAGTTTCCAAACTATTGTTTTATGTGTTTCTCAAAATGATCTATTTTCTAAAATACATGGAATTTTACTTTCAAATTTTTCCATAACCTTCAAGTTTGCATAACATATCAGTTTGGTATCAAATATGAAGGTTATTTTGAAGGTTTGATTTTGTTTCAAAGTGCTTTCTAGTGCTTACAATGTTGAAGATTAAAATAGGATAAGGAGAACTTATGGAGCCAAAATTTCAAATTGTTTCAAGGAGAACACGCATACCTCAAGCTTCACCTGTCATGGAACATGAAGAAGTTCTTGAAGGGATTTATGAAGATGAGATAACTTTAAGAAAATATTTCTTTGAAATTTCTGAAATGGTTAAATCTTTTTATGAAGGGAAGTACTCAATATTGCAAGGAGAGAGCTAAAAACCTCCTAAAGGAGATGGGGGGAATGAGAAAAACCTCCAAAATGGAATTGAGGGAATGGTGACTGGACACCACCTTCACCTCCATCCTCGTCCCTATCTTCTTCGACTTGTTCTACCATTTAACAAACACCTCCAAATTCTCGAAAGGGGCATGGTAAAACTCCTTTGTTAATCATTATATAAAGTTTGAATTGCCTATGTACAATGGAGGGGTAAATGTTGAGAAATTAGATAATTAGGTTTGTTAGATTGAATTGTATTATAGGATACAAAGAATCAAGGATGATGCGACCAAAATTCAACTTGCATCTCTTAGGTTGGAAAGTGCAACACTTATATTGTGGGAGGCAAAAAATCAAGAGGACATGCAGAAAAGTGTTGAGGTTTACCCTCTTGGAATGATTTTGTTGTTGCAATAATAAGACAATTTTTTCCATTAGCATACATGCAAAAAGAAATAATGGATTGGAAAGTCTTTAGGCAAGCCAAATGCCAAAATACGCAAAGCTATACTCAAGAATTTTGTAGAAGAGGTTTTATTTTGGGTATATATTTATCCTCTGAAGATACTCTACTCAAATACATTGGAGGTTACATAGTTATTTGAGACACACTATTCTCATGTTTAACCCTACAAAACTAGATGAAGTTTGTGTACAAGAAACTCATTTAGAAGAAAGAGGGAATAATGTTCCCCAAGAGGGAAACAAAAATGAATTCAAGGGTGGAGACAAATGAAAAGGTAAATTCAAAGGAGAAGGGGAAAAGAATGTTTCAGTTAAAAAGGAGGGAGAACAACTCACATGTAAACATTGTTCAAAAGAATGCCATGGTGAAGACCACTGTTGGAAAGTTCATGTTGAAATGAGACCCAAAAATTTTAACAGCAACGAGAAACAAAAGACTGTTGCAAGTACACAACATGCTTTAGCATCCAATTCTAGGGATGAAGCAAAGATCATAACCATGGAATTTAATGCTAAGGACTCTACTGCAAGTACTAGTTCTTCAAGTAGCCTCAATGAAATTACGCATGAAAAGGAGGAATAGATTTTTTCCACATTAGAGTCATTTCAAAATATACCAAGCTAGATACTTTGTTTGATAGTGGATCACAAGGAAACCTTATTTCAAAAGAAATTGTTAACAAATCAAAATAGGAAACCACTCCTCATCCTAAACCTTATCCTTTAGGTCAGATATGCGACAATGAAAAATCACATGTGACAAAAATATGTAGACTAGGATTTTACATCACTACAAACTTTATAGATGAGGTAGAGATTGATGTAATTCCACTTGAAATTTGTGGTATTATTTTTCGAAGCCCATATCTATATGATAGGAGAGCCATATTTCATCTCCATGAGAACAAATATCACTTTCTTAAAAATGGGATTGAGTACATTGCTAGAGAACATAGCAAGAGGTTGAGTTTATCAATTATGAATGCTGGACAAATGAAGAGGCTTGTTAACGCTAGTAAGAATCTTGTACTTGATGATCAACCGAAAAGAAAATATTGAAAATGGAGCCTTCCAAGGATGTGATGAAATGTTAAAATATGATTTGATTTATGTTGTTAACACCTATGATGACATGTTTCAGGAACCGAAAGGATTGCTTCCTAAAAGTCGAATCGAACATGAGATCCAACTGCAGCAAGATTGCCTTGTTCTAAACATTGGTATGTACAAGATGTCAGTCATGGAGAATGAAAATATCAAGAGACAGATCCAAGAGTTACTTGATAAAGGGGTCATTAGACCAAGCACATTGCCATGCATGACTCCAATTGTTTTAGTACCAAAGAAATATGGTACATGGTACATGTGTGTGGATTTAAGAGCCTTGAACAAGATCACAACAAAGAATCATTACCCTCTCCCTCGAATTGATGATTTACTTGATAGCTGAAAGATGTTGTGTATGTCACTAAGTTGGACTTGAGAAGTGGCTATCATCATATTAGGATTGCGGAAGGAGACATATGGAAGACAACTTTCAAAACAAATCAAGATTTTTTGATTGGTTGGTTATGTAGTTTGGGCTTTTTAATTCTCATGCAACATTCATGAGAGTTATGAAAGATGTCTTAAGGCATTTCCTTAATGAGTTTGTGATTTTATACTTAGATGACATATTGATTTTTAGTAAAACTTGTGAATAACATGTCACGCATGCTAGGCGAGTCTTAGATTTATTAAAGAAATAAAAGTTGTTTTAAAGATGTCGAAATGTGAATTTAGAAAAACCTCGTTAATATATTTGGGACATATTGTTGGAGGGGATGAATTGAATATACATCTGTAAAAGTTCAAAGTCATTGTATATTGGCCTAAAGCAAATAATGTAACAAAGGTTAGAAGGTTTTTGGGAGCAACTCAATATTGGAGAAAGTTTGTTTCTAACTTTTGGTCAATTGCAGCTCCATTACATGCCTTGACAAGTGTGAAACAGGATTTTTAGTGGGGAAGAAAGTAAAAGAAAGCCTTCGATGCATTGAAAGAGAGAATCAGCACAGCTCCAATTCTTCCATTTCCTAATCTAATACAACTGTTTGAGATACAAACTGATATAAGTGACTCTTCCATGGGAGCGGTCTTGATGCAACATGGTAAGCCCATTTATTACCATTCTGAAATTTTTAATGGTGCAATAGTTAACTATCCTACATATGACAAAGAATTATATGCATTGGTGCAAAGTGTGAAAAAATGGAAACATTATTTGATGGGGAAGAAGACTCTCATTCACAATGGTTATCAACCATGGAAATGCTTACAATCACAAACCAAGCTACAACAAGTGAGGCATTTAAGATGGATGGGTTTCTTGCTATAGTTCAACTTGGTGATAAGGTATAATAAAGGTATTTGTAACAAGGTTTGTGATATGCTATCTAGACGAATTGTTAGTGCTTTATTTATTCTTAAGCATAATTCTATCATGCATGAGAGCTACGTTTAACAATATGCTTTAGATGACGATTTTAAAGGTGTATATGCAACTTTGTGTCAAGGAAACCAAGTAGAGGAATTAGATTACCATGCTCATGATAAAATTTAGTATCATATTCGAAAGCTCTACATTTCATAATATGAAAGAGTCAAGATCATAAGGGAAGCATATGCTTCTCTTATTGCTTTCCATTTTGGTGTAGGTAAGATAGTGACACAATTAGAGAGGTATTTTTATTGGCCTTATATGAATCAAAGTGTGTCACGGTATGTAGGAGGATGTTATTTATGTGCTATAAGTGAGCCTAGCAATAGAAGGTTAGGATTGTATAATCCAATTCCAGTTCCTTCATGTCCTTGAAGGGAGAGGATTCAATCTTATCACATAATGGTAATCAAAGAGAGACCCATACACAATGTAATTATTGGAGAATAGTTGTAGGGACCTCTTACAGTAGAAATTAGGGTGAACTTGGCTTATGGAGATCTCCAAAAACTGAAAAAGTGAATGAAGGGTGGTATTCAAATGAAATTCTAATGGAATTTGATGATGAATTAAATTGATGAGGAGGTTGTTGGAACAACCTCATAATGAAATTTTATTTCACTTAGAGAAATGGGATAATCAAATGTATAAGAAGGTTCCAACATGTTGAATGAGGATTACAACCTTATAAATCCATATTTTCATGAAGAGTTGGGCATGTTAGAAGGAAGGCCAAAAAATATGATGATTGAAGAGCACTACATTGGGATTATAGATATTAGTAGATATCACTTGTAGACTCTGAAAAGTGAAGCAGATGCTAAAAAAGAAACTAATGCACATGGGGGGACATCGTAGTGTAATTTCTCATATAGTAGCGAGGTGAAGAAAAATTTCATCCTTATGGCTAGTGGTTAGTTTTGGAGTTTTAATATGTGTTGTAGTAGATTTTCTTCATGTGAATATGTAGGTTTGGGAATGAAAGGAAATATTTCCTAAATCAACCATGGAGAAGGGGGTCAAATTCCTTAAACATCTTTGAATAGATGTCTAGTACATCAGAAAAGAAAGTGGAGCATTTTAAATTGAAGTATGGAAACCTAGAGGATTGAGGATAGAAGCAAGAAACAAACAACTTCAAGAAGTGAAGGGGATAAAATTAATGAGGAATTTCATCCTTATAACAAGTTTGGTTGAAGATGTTCACACTAAGAAAATTGTATAGCAACAAAGTTGAATTTGGGCTCCTGGAAGCTGTTAAGCAACAACAATGGAAAAACCACAAAGTAATGAAGCATGTGGACAAGAAAAAAGTCATGTTTGGGATCTATGAAGACTTCAATAGAGGGACATGACTCAAAGGTCAAGAAAATGTTTCCCCTTGGGTGTCTAATCCAAGAGTTGTGAGAACCCCTGTAGCTAATCCCTCTTGTAAATACTATTATGAATTGTAAGTCATGTAAATTATGTACAAATGTAAACACATTGACTGGATGGAAGTGGACATGGATTCAAAGGAATGAGGAGAAGGGGTTTCCTGTAAACCTAAGCCTTGTATTTATTTTTTCACCTATATCCTAAATGGTTTAATGGAACTATAATGCAATCCCAACCCTTTGAATGAAACAGTGAACCCTCCAATATCATTTCCCATGGAGATGTGGGTGTGGTCAACATGACTAACATATGAAGAGGAAAGAAGTCTCGAGGAAGATAAGGCTAGGGATAAATATGTGCAAGAGGGAGACACTAGAAGGGATGGCACAACAGAAGCAACAATAGAGTTGAAGAATGCACGAGTTGAAGAATGCATAGAAATGAGTTTGGTAGTTGATGTAGGTATACCTAGAGGACTCGACTCTCTCTAACTTGCATATTGTGCTCATGCTTGTGGTATGGATTGCATGTGCCACTATTAAGGTTGTGTTTGTGCCTATGCATACTCTTATTTAGGCCTTAGTTCTATCTTTGGATAGCCTTGTTGAGGAATATGAATATGCCTATATGTTTCTTACTAGAGAGATTTCGATGGAGTTGTGACACTTAGGTGCCTGCTAGGATGATAAATCCGAGAGAAATCTGAATTTATGTAGGAACGAAATGAAATACACATTTAAATAGAAACACAAAGCTACAAAAAAAAACAAAACTTTAATTCGTTAATAACAAAATAATGAAATTTTTATACATGTAGAATGGAAATAACCCACCTTGAGTGATGGTAGTTATCTCTGAGAAGAGATGTGGCAGCTACATGCCTTCTAAACTGTTTTACAATGAGGCATGTAGAAATTTTTATTATAAAGAAGTGTGAAACCATAACACTAGAAGATGAAGTGCCAAGTATCTAGGGCCTCGTTGAGGTAAGTTGGACCTCCAACTTCCTGGGGTCGTAAATTTGGCATAAGATCTTCGCTTGGTTATCATATTACCTCATTTCGAAGATATCCACAAGGAAGAAAAATCAAAATAGGTGAAGCACATTTTTGCACGTTTTCAATCTCTCCATCTTCCCCAAAAAAATATTTTAGGAACCCAAAATGTTTCTGAATGTTTAGGACCCAGAAAAGTACAAAAATAGAAAGTTGTGCTACAATTAAAGAAACTAAAAGGAAACAATGTTGGGTGTCCAAGTGGAATAGGTGGGTGGCCACAAATATCCAACTAACTGATTCCTCCTAGCTTAGGAAGTAATGGTACCCATTACATTGAGTGGCTCCATGAGATGGGGAACTTCTACTAAACTTTCTCCCTGGTGAACCACTTTCCCTGGTACAGGAGTTGGCCAACTTTGGGAAGTCAACATAGTTGAATCATTTTATTGCAAGTGTTCTTTATCCGTGTATCCATGATTTGATCAGTCGTGGTTATTCAAAGTAGCCTGGGTTGAGCTCTATTGGTACAAAATACTCAACAATGTCTCATGTGTGCTTCAATGGTGGAAATTATTACTAAGGATGGTCCACATTGAATACAGGGTGCAAGCCTAGGAATGGGGGGATAGGGAGCTCGAAAACATTGTCTCACACAACCTTGGTGGTGGTGTAAGCCCATATTGGAGTGGTCAAAGCTTCTGATGGCCCTCAACAAGGCGTTATTTTTACATATGTAACCAAAATTTGTCACACAACTCAAGCTTATGTGGCACCCGTTGTTGATCATTTCTTTGTTTTTATATGGAATTCGATTTATCCAAGATTTCCTATATCTACTTGAAGATGTGTTCAATGTGCTTAATAAACTAGGTGGGTTTATCTTGAACATGTGAAAATTCTTCTTGTGTAGTTGTAAAAGGAAATCCAACATCAAGTGGACATAATGGTTGAAATCCCAGATCGACTTGAAAGGCGTTTTGGCCAGTCGAACTATGGAGAGGTCTGTTATAGTTTTCTTGCACATAGGGAAGACTCTCATCCCATATTCATAGATTTTTGCATTCATAGTATGTGCATAACAATCTTGTTCACGACCTTTTTACAGCCATCACTCTCATAAAAATTGAAACGACATTTTTCAACCCGAAGGGCATAAAAGACTACTCAAAGAGAACCTCCTAAGATTTTAAGGTGATCTTCTATAGATCTATGGTTCTATTAGAACTTGGTGATAGTCTGAATTCAAATAAATATTTCTAAAGTACTTGGTCCCCTTGAGTTGGTTAAGAAGGTCATCAATCTATGGCATATGAAACCTGTTTATGATAGTGATTTTATGTATTGCCTGATAATCAATCCAAAGTCTCCAAGTCCCATCCCTCCTCTGTATGTGTACAATTGGGCTCCCACAAGGTGAGGAACTTGGTCGGATGAGCCCTTTTTTTAGAAAAATCCTAGATATGCTACTTTATTTCCTTTTTTTCTAGAAGGGAGCTATTGTATATAGATCCATTGGGTAGAGGTTCCCTACGAGTCAAAACGATCAAATTCTTGACATGAAAGTACAAAGGCACCCCTATGGGTGAGCATAATATGTCCCTATATTCTTCCACGAACTCATACACCTACTACTGAATCGAGGAACCCTTCCCGGGGGCCATGGATTTGACCACAATCCTGCCTTTACTTTGAAATCTAATTAGAAAGAAAAAAAATTCTTCGTCTAGGAGATGAGCTTAAAGCATTATTGACCAAAGATCAATGTAATAGTTTTAGGCGAAACTACCTTCGGTATCATGCACAGCTTGTTGCCCAGATAATAGTAATAATGAAAGGCCTAGACTCATATACAACGTGACAATTCCATAGATGTGGTTGGCCTAATAAAACATCACCAACTTCAAAAGGATTAAAATCACACTATACCTCATCTATGAAGGGATTGATGTTGTAGGGAAGGCGAGAGTGTTGGCTAACATGGAGATATCCCCCTTGGTGGAGCCACCTGATGATGTATGGTTGCATGTGTGGTGTCATTGATAGGCCCAACCACTTCATGACCTTATATTAAATGAGGTTCTTTGGGCTCCGATGTCAACAATGAACGATATAAGGGAACCCATCTCCCACATCTATGAGTAGAAGAGATGCTCCCACTCCTCTGGATATTCAGGAGTAATCTTCTAAACCATGGTGGTGGAAATAATAGCACTAGGATCTGATCCAAAATATACTTCCCGTTGTCATTCACCTTGTCAATTTCCTAATGAGAGTTAGAACATACATCAGACTCTGAAGATTTTAGGTTAGCCAATTGTGATTTCCTGGAGGGACACTCATATGTGTTAGCAATGGGGCTTAGTGTGGAACTCACACCATTTTCTTGTGTCCTTCTTCATATTCATGGTGCCATTATTTTCTTATGGCTTCAATGGGTTGTCCTTAGTCACCTAGCCTTGGTTTTACCCTATATTTTGCAGTTTGTCGATGCCTTTTCCCTACTTCAAATTCGCAAACCCAAAGCCTCACTTCTTTTTTCTGAATTTTTTCTCAATCTTGAAAGCATATAAATATGTACCAGCAAGTGAGGAGATGTCTAGGAACTCTATCTCGACCTAGATGTATTTGTGTAGAAAATTGCAGTACTTGATTATAAGCAACTCCTCATAACATTTGACACCCAACTTCATTCAAAGAGTATGAAAAATAATTTTGAACTCGACACGTCTTGATCCCTTCTATGAAATAGTGAGGTCCACTTTGTGTACTTATCTTCATAGCTCCTAACAGGGTAATAGTGTTCATTAACGATGTATTGAAAATAATTCTGGGTTGATGCAACCAAAAATAGTGAGGATTCCTTCTCGTCCGTATCCTCACAATAGGCTTCCCACCAATCCTTTACATGGGGCAACTATGAGAAGTGAAAAAGTAATATTTTCACTTTTAGAAAAATTATGAACCAAAAAATATACTTCCAGCAGATGTAACCATCTATCTAGGGCATCTGCATCTATATGGCCTTCACCTATAGGAACATCAAAGTTAACATGTACCCTGAAGGGGACGACACCTCCAAAGTCACTACTGGATAAAGATGCTTCATAGCTCTTGACAGGATAATAGTGTTCCTTGATGACGTCTCGAAAATAATTCCAATTGGATGCAACCAAAAATAGTGAGGATCCATTCTCATCCCTCTTCTCACAGTAGGTTTCCTACTAGTCCTTTACATGGGGAGTGACTATGAGAAGTGAAAAAGTAATATTTTCCCTATTGGATAAATTATGTTCCAAAAAATATACTTCCAGTAGATTTAACCATCTTTTTAGGACATCCGCATCGATATGGCCTTCAAATATAGGAACGTCAAAGTTAACATGTACCTTGAAGGGGGAAGCACCTCCAAAGTCACTATTTGATGAAGATGCTTTGTCCACTGATACTCACTAAAGGATATGGGAAACGTTATCCCTAATATCATTCCTTTCTCGTTGAAGGGCCTCTTTGAGTAAAATTTTGAGAGGATCCCATTCTCCATCATCTTTCTTCCCCCCATGAGAGTTCGTTGGCATCAACAAGACCTATCTTGTTAGGGTTCAACTAGTTCAAGTCACAACTACCTATACCCTCACCTTGTTTGGGACATGCACATAAAGAAAGAAATAGAAGACCTATATGATACACCTGATCCAAATTTATGTAGAAACTAAATGAAATACAAATTTAAGTAGAAACATAGAACTACAACAACAAAAAAACTTTAATTCATTAATAACAAAATATTGAAAATGATATACATGCAAAATGGAAATAAACTAGCTCTGGTGATGGTGGTTATCTCTGAGAAGAAATGTGGTAGCCACATGGCTTATGCACTATGTCACAATGAGGCTCGAATGTCTTTTTATCATAAAGAATAATTATGAAACCCTCACCCTAGGAGATAAAGCACCAACGATTTTGGGCCCCATTAGGGTAAGTTGGACCGCCCACTTCACATTGACATACAATCTTTGTCTGGTTATCACAATACTTCGTTTTGAGGATCTCCACGAAGAGGAAAAAAAAAAATTTATGATTTTGGCATTTTTTTGTCCTCTCTTTTCCCATAAAATGTCTTTTAGGACCTAAAAATGATTCCATAAGTTTAGGAGCCAAAAAACTACCAAAAATAGAAATTTATGCTAGAATTAAGGAAAATGAAAGGGAACAGTGTTGGGCAGTCCAAGTGGAATAGGTGGGTGGTCACCAATATCCACCTAAATCAGTGAGGAACTGCTTGCTAGTAAACAACTAAGTTGTGGAATGCCTTGGGGTTAAAACCCATTGAGAGAAATGTTGGGTTGAGAAACTACATTTTAGAATGAGGAACCCTAGTACTAGCAGGACTAATAAACACAAGGTGTAGCCTTTAGGTTGGTACAAATGGTGTTGGTTTCCACTAATAAATTATTAGGATAGGTGCATTGTTTTCCCTACAATAACTAATCTAGTTGACAAATCTCCCATTTCTATATAAACATCCTTCTCCATAACTAAACTAAGACAATATATGATATGATTGAACCCTTGTTGCTTTCATGTTGTTGCTTGATAGCCAATATGGTGTGAAAAATTTGGTTGAGTCAATGCGGTGTTACAACTAGGATTTGTTGGGGAATCACCTAAGAAGTGGAATCTGTAGGTTTTAGCCCTGTAAAAAAATTACCTGCATACGAATTCTAAAACATAGAAAATAAACAATGCGAGAGCATGTTATAGCTCCAAATCTCACCATTATGGTTTGTGATGCTACACTCATGGCCTAGGGCAACCCCTCCTTCCAGACCTGGTCCAAAATCTAAAAAACAATGTTTTATTCCCTATACGCGACATTTCCCTGAGTTAAACGCATGTATACGCGGGTTCATACATACCCAACCCGCGTATATGTATTAAAACACTTAAAAAAATATAAAACTCCTTATTTTCGGGGCGGAGATTGCGGGTTTTACCTGCTGATCACCTGTTAGTGCCCGTGGCCTCAACTGTCCCCAACCAATTCCTAACTAAAAAACTACTTTGGAATTGGTATAAAAAGACATCAAAGGGAAGGCCTAAAGGAGGAGAGAGTTTAGAGCAAGGTTATTATACTGAGTTTTTTCCCCCTGATCAGGTCTGAAGACCCTTGGGCCTTCTACACTTCCCCCATATTGTACAGGAAACCCTTGTTTCCTTGTGATTTGATGTTCATTCCTTAGTCATGACATCTTGGAGTGAGTATTGGAAGGTGACCTACTAGAGGCTTGAGGCGAGACGGATCCAGAAGGAGGCTGAGCTTTGAGCCCTGCAGAAGTGGTTCAGGTGATATTGCTCTTTTTTCATACTATTCTATTTGTCTAATAAAGAAACACGTCTTGTTCCCGATATGCTTCTTTCTTTATGTTAATGATGTTCATATTTGAGTTTCATGTATGAATGGATGTCTAAAAGTTTATAACTAACTCCTTTCTTATATAGCATAAAGATCATTTTTACATAAATCTTTGTCCATATACTGTTGTATTCCTTGGAATTGTTGTTTTTGCAGGGCAAAGGAGCGGAAGGGACATGAAGAAGGGTTTGCACCCTTGAGTAACTACCCAAACGTAGGACCTCGGGTATGTCCTTCTCACCTTAGAAATAGCTTTTTCTAGCATAATGGCTGTGTGTGTGCATGTTTCTTGACTTAGACAACTTTCAGTCTGCTAGGGTTCCACCCAAGAGCCTTAGGGGATAAAATCCCGCAACACTCTTAACCTTCCAGAATCCCTTTGAAGATTTCTGACAAAGTTTGATTCTTCTTCCTCTTCTTCTGGTACGTGTCTTGCTTCATAATAATCTCCTTTGCCTGATGCCTTGAAAGCAGCTTCTCTTCTATCTGATGGACCTCCCTTTCTCATTTCATAAGCAGTTAGAATTCCATGTAGCTGAGACATAGTAAGAATTCCTAGATTTTCTTTTTCTTCTATTGCAGATATTTTAGATTCAAACTTGGGGGACAATGATCTTAGAACCTTTTCAACCACAATAGCCTCTTTTATTTCTTCACCCAAAT